>JAPMOQ010034798.1:1272333-1459594 GCA_026543055.1 Argiope trifasciata
CATTACTAAACAGACATAAAATAGATTTATACTATGGGACGTCTATTGTCATCGTTTGTGATCTGGAAACATTTATCTAATCAAGATATGTAGGAAATAAAAATTGTTTGAGAAAAAAACCCTAAAAGAATCAACTGTTAAAGAAAAGATACAAAACATTTATGAATCCATAACAACGTTTCGTTGCCATATTAATTTTACGATTAAAACTTTTAACGGATGATACGCCACTGGTCTCCAATTTGGCGACAAAATCGAGATATTTAATTTCACTTATTGTTATTTATGTCTGACACATTATTTTTATGAATTATATTTTATTTTGGTTTGGGCAAGAAATAGAGAAAAGAAGCCTAATTTTTTTGCATCTTCTATTAAATTGATTTCGTTAAATATTCATGATGAACTATGATTTTTAACTAAAATGTTTTATTCTTTCACTATTTCAACTGATAAGACTATGAAACTTTTAATGTCAGCATTTTAGACATTTTCAAATAAGTGGAAAAATCTGTCAATAAATGTTTGATGCTTGCTAATGTAAAAAAAATGTAAATGTAAAAAAAATCTGTGGTGCTGATTGCCAGAAAAAGGGATCTATTTTCTTACACGCACAGATATTAGTAGATTACTTTACTACATATAATTAATAGAGCCGGAGGATTGAATAAAAATGTAAACTTTATAATTTTTTCTACAATGCATTTATTGAGTGGACGATTTCTTCTGTCATAGTATATTTTTTAGCAAAAAAAATTTACTTAATCTTAAATATATAGGGAAGGACACCTCTACCTTAATTAATCTCCTGACTACAACGCTGCCTTTTAGATTTCCTTTTAAATTGTATTAATTGCATAAATGATAGTAAAATTGAAATATCAGAATAATGTATTAAATGTTGCGAAATACTAAAATATAGTGTTAAGTACTGAAGTATGGAAACAATTTATTGAAGTATTTTGATGTCTCGAAATAAGTAATTTGAAATATCGGAATAATGTATTAAGCAATTTGAAATATCGTAATAATATATTTAGTAATTTGAAATACAAAAATATTATATATATATATAAGTAATTGGAATAACTGAAATAATACATTAAGTATTTGAAATACTGAAGCATCTCATTAAAGTATCGAAATAATGTATGAAGTAATTTGAAACATAGGAATAATGTATTGAGTAATTGGAAATATGGAAATAATGTATTGAGTAATTGGAAATATGGAAATAATGTATTAAGCAATAAGAAGTATCGAAATAATGTATTAAGCAATAAGAAGTATCGAAATAATGTATTAAGCAATAAGAAATTTCGGAATAATGTATTAAGTAACTGTAAGAATTGTAATAATGTCTTTTTGAGAATGCAAATAATAAAGTCGCATATTGGAAAAACAAATTTTCCCTAACTTTCATAAGAAGTGTATCTCAAAACAAACACAGAAGAAAATAAAGTTATGCATTTAAATTTTATTTGATATTAAAAGAATTTGCCATTACATTTTCTTTCATTAAATTGTTCCCTTACATTGTTTAATCCTGCTTGAAATCTATCCGCATATTATATATATATTAGTGCTTTAAACTTTGACATTGTTAAATTCTTTGTTTAAAAAAATTTTATCTTCCATTCTAATAACGTATTTAATTTCCTCGATTAAACCTGATGAAAAGGAAATTAATTTACCAACCTAATTCATCGAGATTATTTCTTAGGTATTCTTTAATCAAGATAAGAAATAGCTACAAACAGAATTTTTATTATTTGTTTTTTAGCTTTAGTTATCAATTTAAACTTCGAATATAAAAGATCCAATTATTTCAGGAAGCAAATCTGCTCAATCGGTTTAATATGAAAATCGTCTGCAATAACAGAAATATTATTTCCCGCTCCAATGAATTAAATGAAATTTCTCAAGTGAAAAATAATCAATTTTGGGTAGATTGTTTGCAGTTTTTTTATGAATTACGGTTTTAAGATTATTTGCATAGCGATAAGATTCTATAATGACTAAATGAATCTAGGGATCAATAAGAATTCTTTTTCTATTTCGTAAGATATTTAAATGCGAAGCAATCAAATGTGGTTTACGCTATTTTAATATTATGCGAAATAACAACTGAAATTGGAATTAAATGAACTCGAAGAAAATCTCTGAATCTGAATATCTGAAAGATATTCATTATTATTTTCTGTTTCAGATATGATTACTTTTGAGTAAGATGTCTTAAATATTTTACAATTAATTATCTGGAAACAGAATGTTTAAGTTTGGTTTGATAAACTTATTAGGCGTCAAACCACAATGAATATAAAATATGTTCATTTTTTAAGTATATATAAGATATATTCCGCTTTATTATTTTATTATAAACAATATGCTACATCTATAATTATTTTATCAAACATTCCTATGTTTATACATAAAAGAACACCAATATTCTACCAAAAAAATCAATAAGGCAAGAATTTATTATGTCAAATTCCATTTTTTAGCATATTTTTTTTTTATTTCAACTAATTTGTTAATATTTTCGACACTTGTGAACATTATTTGAGAATTTTTTAAAATGAAAAGAATAACTTGCTTCAAACTGCATATGACCACAGAAATAAAGTTCAATCAAAATCTATCATTCTTTTCCATACTACTTACTCCATTTTGGATACAAAAGAACCCGATATTCTAATGAAAAGCAACAAAACAAGCATTCATTTTGTCGAGTCTTATTTTTAACATGCTTTCTTTTGAAAGTTTTTTTTTTTCATATAACTTATATGAAGTTATTAAGCATTTTCTTCATATAACATATTTTTAACGCCTATAAACATCATCTGAGAAATTACAAGATGATGTAATTTCTTTCTAAATAGCATTTTATTTTCAAATTACACTTTGGAGTAGAAATAAAATTCGATTTATAATTCTTCTCAATATTCCACTATTTGAAGATATACCAGAACACCGATATTCTTAGTGAAAAGCAAAAAAAAAAAAAAAAAGTTTATTTTTTCGAACATCTTTTTCTTATTCTTTCTTTTATAAATTACTTTTAATTTAAATAATTTGTTTACATCATTTTTTACTCCTGTTAATATTATCCGTGAAATTAAGATAATATCTTATCTTAGAATATCTTATTTTCAAATTACACACAGCAACAAAATTAAAGTTCAATCCTAATTTATTATTCTTCATTACACTACTCCATTTCTGGATACATCAGACTATCGATATTCTAAATAAAAATTAATAAATCAAGAACTCATTTTCTCGAATCTTATTTTGAAAACCCATTTACATTTAAAAACTTTTTTATAATATTTTAACACATGTGAACATTATTTGAGAAACTGTATGGTGATAAGACAATTTCTAAAGAAAATCTTATTATTAAATTACATAGGCAATAAAAATAAAATTAAAATTAAAATCTGTTAATTCTGCACGGAACTACATCATTTTTGGATTTATAAGAACACCATTATTAATCAACAAAGCAAGAATTCATTTTGTTGAATATTATTTTTCAGTGTAATTTCTTTTCGAGGGTTTTTTTCTCTTTAAATAATTTTCTTACAATATTTAAAACACGTGTGAACATTATTTGAGAAACTATAAAATGATAAAGCAATTTCTAAAGAACATTTTATTTTCAAAATACACATTGGAGAAGAAATAAATTTCAATCAAATTCCTCGACCAAAGGTAATTTCATCAGCCGTTTCAAGAAATCATTCGCTCATTCGAAACGATTTTACCAGTAACTATGCATTGACGAGGAAAATGATTCTTTAATGGCTCTGGAATTGACAAATCCGATTAGAGTACTTCGGGACGCAATCATGAGAGCGATAATTTTTAGGCAATCTAGAAAGTCGTCTGACTATTCGTATCGGAATTACTAAATTGCAGGGAATAATTTCATTAGATAAATCTAACTCCAGTTAATTGCATTTTGTACGGATTTTGAACGCAGCAGTAATGGACAATTTAAATTACCCATTGGATATTTTACATTGGAATTTGGTAATTGCGTCTTTAAAAGGTTACTATCGGTAATGAAATTCAATCTTTGGAGCAGATTAAATTCAATTCAACAGACTTTAATTAGAAATATAATAAAGTAAAAAAATATGTTGGCATAAAATTATATACATAAAAATATGAAGAATGTTTCATAATGCATGATTATTGAAATACGTCGTACGACTTAAATAAAATGTTCAGTATTCTATAACTAATGTTCTATAACTTATAGAATATAACTTCTAAAATAAACCTTCAGTATAATTGTAAACAATTATTTATTCAGAAATATAAGACAAATAAAAATCAAATGATGAAGTGAATAATTATAGCTGACGTTATCTTTACTGTGAAACTTTCTGTTTGTTCTAAGGTGAGAGTTAATTAGAACCATTTTTGAGAAATTATTTTATTTTTAAATGTATTCGATTTTTCTAATCATAAATAACTTTTTATACCGTGACTATTCATTCGCAGTATACATAAAATTATTTAAAAATTTTGTTCATTTTAATTAAAGAGATTTTGTTTTCCAAACTTATCGGTTGCTACAGCTTGTCTGATATGAGACAAGTTGTAACAGCAAAATCAACAATATTAACAATTAAAATTATATTCTGCCATTATCTTGAAATGCACGACATATTTGATAATTTTGGAAAAACGTTTATATTTACTTAATGTATTTAATTTCCCGATTTTAATTATTTTTAACTGTTCGTTCACAATACACATGAAAAAATATTTTGTATTTTTGCTCATTTTAGTACAAAAAAATGTGTATTCAAAATTTGTAAGTTGTTATACTTTTTGCTTTAGATGTAGGACAAGTTGCAACATCATCAATATTTAAAATTAACATCAAAACCACATCAATATTTAAAATTATTTTTTCTTTGTTGTTGCATTATAACTTAGAATGCACATGTCAGTTGATAATTATTATCGCTTCCTGCAGTAATAACTGTTATCAAGTGATTTACAGTAAAACGTAAAAAGAAAAGCTTTTCAACCAATCAACATTAAAGTCACCTGCATTAAAAATGCAATGAAGAAAAAAAGGTAGACTGCTTCCTATCATAAATCTTTCGTTAATTCAGATGATAGCTTATATTTACGTAAAGTTTCTTTTTCCAGTACAGGTTTGGGACTAAGTTGGCAAGTCGATATTTCCCCAAAAATGTGTAATCTCTGTATCAAAATATTTTCATTTCATTTTTAATTTCTTTTTTTTAAAAAAAATTCAATTTTCAAACTTTTTCTCAAATACACGAATCATCTTAAAGAATCGTAAATCAGTTGTACGAAATGTTTGCATGTTTTCGTGACAGAAGTTACATAGTTTAGTTAAATTAACGTCCCGTTTTGAAGCAACACGAGGGCTATTTTGGGACGGACCTCGTCATTTTGAACCATGGCCAGATGAGGGCGATACCTGAGCTGTCACCCCCTCTCCGAATTCCCACACAACACCAGGGGCAGATATTTGACCCCGATGGATTTAACGTGCAAGAAACCTCTTCACACTACGGTTATTCGGAGGAATCGGGCCTCGAACCTATAACCCTCTTCTGAAGCCAAGACCTTACCATCTGGCCACCGTGGCCCCCACAGAAGTTACATAGGCAGTAGCATATGTATCATGAGATTCGTCAGTGGTAATGGGGCATCTGCAGTGTTTGTTAATTTAGCAAAATCCGAACTGTTGTGAAATGATATCTTCAATCACAGTTCGGAAAAGAAGTTCCAATGAGAAAACTATTCATCAATGGCATGAAAAATTAAAAACTACGGGCTGTTTGTTCAAAGGTTTGAGTCCTGGACGACTTGCGGCAAGAAGTCGTCATTCAACGATGCCCGGAAAATTCAACACAGAGTGAAGTGCAGATTTCTCAAAACACCGTCTGTAAAATTTTGATAAAGAGACCGAAAATGATTCCATACGAAGTACAGGTGTTCCAAAATCTGAACGACTTTCACAAACAAAATCACATTGAATTTTACGTCGATATGCCGCTTGGGTTTGAAAATGATGACTTTGCCGATCACTTCCTTTTCATTGATGAAGCAACATTTCAAGACAGTGAGAAGGTGCACAAGAAAATATTCCATTTTGTGGAGGAGTGGAAACAAAATTCGCAGTGCCACACATACGAGAGTAAATTTGTTCTGCATAATGTCCACAAATGGTCACAAGTAGAACAACAATTGTCTCAAACGAAATCTAAATTTCCTTCATAAAATTGAGTTATAGGCGATATATAATATATTATGTGTGTGTGGGTGGGAATGGATGAGACAAAATGCCCATTCATTATCTTTCAGATGTGTCCAGGGTTACTGAAGCTTTTAAATAAATATGTTACATTTATTTACAGCAAAGAATATTGAAAAGAAAAGACATTAACAATTAGGAAAGGATAGGCTATTTACATTAGAGATAATAGTATAACCTTTAGATGACACCAAGGGTGAAGCCTGATCAAATGTCCCATGGAAAAACTATGTGCCACCGTTGCGTAATAAATGATATCGAAGCGAACGACCCACTCTCTCCCTGTCTGCCGAGAGAATGCTCACAGCTCGCCTTCCTAAAACTCGACGTCACGCGTCATAGATTTTGATTCCAGGGCACTTTAGTGGAATCCCTGATGCTATCTATTACAATAAAATAAAACTAAATGTGAAATGGTAATGGCCGCTAATTAAATCTCTACATATTATATATACATATACTATCTTTCACTGTTCTTTATTTTTAGTGCATTCAAGCTGTGCAATTTTTTGTGAATTATCCTGTGTAATCCCTATAAAAATTTAGTATAATCATTTTTCAATATATTCTTCAATTCCGGATGAAAAAGAAACCTGTTCATTTAGGGAGATATGTAGTTGTTTAAAGCTTCATAATGCAAAAGAGATAAATATCTTATTTGTCTGTCTAACCTCAAAAAATTCAAAAAATAAAGCTTATTTTTCAGTTTAGGAAATAAAAAATACGCTACTTAACTTGATCAGCTTTTAAACTAAAATGGTTTTACACTTCTAGTCAACTCCCTTCCTTCCCCCTCAACACATTCCGTGAAACTGACGCGCCTGTGTGTTACAAATATGTCATTGTACCAAACCATCTATGTCAGATGACACCTTCCCTAATACAGTTGAAAGATAGAAAGAAGGGGTCATCGCATTAGATAGATGGTCCTGATACCAAGTGTGGGTAATGGCAGCGAACGTGTTAAAAATTTCGCCTTCAAACTGTCATCTTTTTTGATTCATAGGAATGTTTCGAATTTAATTGCATAGAAATATATATTATGACATTCCTGAAAAAAATTTTGCTCAAATCTAGTTACATACTTTTAAATTATCAGCACAATATAATAAAACATTTTGTCATCTCTAAGATGATTGTTAAAAGGTAGAAAACAATCCGGGCTGGACAAATTCAATCTGTTCCAATGCCGATAAAAGTGGATTTCAATACTAAGTTCATTTTGAAACGCTAATGAAATTAAAAGAAATAAAATGGAATCTTTTCACAGATTAACGACAATTAATGCCAGATTAGTCGTAATGGAATAATCTAATCGGTTCCAATCGGTTTCATTAATTATCAACGCTCACATGGAGAAAATTATCTCTTAATAGTTATGAAATTTAAAAACTGGATTAAAATGAATCGATGAATAATCTCCGTGAGCGTAATGAATTACAGCTGATCTGATAAGCTAAGCTACATCAAAATTGTTGAATCGAGGGGAACAGTTTTAGTGAATAAATTCTCTTTCAATTAATTGCATTCTACAAGGACATTAAGGCTATCTACAATGGAGGAAAACAATTAACTAGTAAGGAAATTGTGAATTTAGAATTGAAATTCCACATTTTTAATGGTTGTCATGCTCTCAGGGTTATTTCATTACTTTCTCACATTCGAAATAAAAATAAAATATTGTAATTGTCAAAAAATTGGAAAAAAAAATTAATCCCTCGTTCCAAATAAATATTTTTGGAAAATGCATGTCTGTCTCTGTGATTGCGAATCGTGATAAGGAAACTAAGAAATGTTTTTAGCTGCAAGGATGGAATTTAGTTTATGGTCTTTACTAAAACTAAAAAAATTATTTAATATCAAACAATATATAAAAATGTTATACAATGCATTTCTGACAGCAATCTTATTCAGTATCTGTATTTCGAAGGAAGAAAGGACAAAAAAATTATGCGCAGATTGAAGCTGACGTCTGGTTTAGTTTTAGTTATATTAACGTCCCGTTTTAAAGCAACATTAGGGCTATTTTTTTTATCGTACCTCGTTATTTTCAACTACGGTCAGATGTCTAGGACAACACCTGAGCTGGCACCCCCTCACCAAACTTCTATACCACACCAGAGGGAGGACTTTTGGCCCCGACAGATTTAACGTACGAGAGACCCGCTTACACATAGGTTCTTCGGTGGAATCGTGTCCAGAACCTGCAACCTTCCGATTCCGAAGTCAAGACAGCACCATTCCATCGCGGCCTCTGATAATTTCAAAGGGTTTCTAAATCACACAATACTTGAGAAACAAAGTTAATTTTTTGTAGAAAAGTTGTAATTTTGAAACTACTCACGAAAATTATGTTTTTCTACTTACTCTCTTGTTATTCATAAAAACGAAGAAACATATAGTAATTGAAACATTTTTGATTTGAATAAGTTAACGCTGGAAGCAATTTCATTCCAATATTTTATTGCAATAACTATTTTTGCATTAATTAATACAGTACTTGAAATCTTCATTGCCTAAACCTTTTTAAATAAATTAATAATATCAGTTGAACAAGGGTTTTTTGTTTCAATGACGTGAACTATTTTTTTCCTATTAAGAAACAAAATAATCATTTAATTTTTCCAGGTATAAATTATTATTCACGTATTTTAAGCTTATCTGTGTTCTTTCAGAGTAGCAGTCAATATGATTTAGAAATAGATCTTATTTTATCCATGTTCAGCAGTGAAAAATGAACACAGTTTGAACAAATATGTGATAATGTTTTTAAAATCAATTTAAAAATTTCCAAAAGTAGTTAAACAATAAGACAGATATATTGAAAAAATAAAGATTGAAGGGCTCAAAGTCTCACTTTTCTTTAGAAATAATGTACCTACGTTTTCTCTTAATTCAAAATCGGCTACATATATTCGACTATTTTTTTTTTTTAAAAATAATAAAATTTGAAATAAAATGATGAAACTGATACCACTGACAAGATAAAGCATTCAGTTTTAATTTCTTAAAAATATATTATTTATAAGGCAATTTGTTTTGAAATTACTGCAGATAACTGAAAAAATTCCAGTTAAATTCTAAGTAATTGAATTTTTAGTCAACTTTTACAATCTGAAAATTAGGCAACGTTCTATTGTCTGAAATAATATACAAAGTTCAGTTTTATTCGGCCCAATTGTTGAGTTGGTGACCAAAAACGAAGAAACAGTAATTCTAATTTACTGTTCGTTTCAGCCACCCAAAACTACCACATTTTGCCTCATTAAGGGACGAGACGCGGAAAGATGAACACATTTCCGGAATTCTGCGGCTTTGATTTCCTCATCATTAGATAATTTTTTTTGTTCAGTTTTTTCCTTCTCCCATATGTCTGGGTATCGAGTCGTTTCTGCACGTTGCCATTTTATATTAAATCAAGTCCGTATCGATTACTTATGTAGCTAGTTAAAAAGGCAAAAAAAAAACTTTTAGTAGTGGAACACTGAATACTTCTTAGAAAACCATTAAATCTGATCGATTTTATCTAGGATTTCTACCGATTTTATTTAAGTGTTTGTTGTAAGTGTTATAAGTGTTCTAACCACTTCGTATACAATGGCGTGTCTGAGACACGCATCGAATGATTGAATTTTTAATTTTTAATCTGCCATTAAGTGAAAAGTATTAGATAATTTAAAATGAAAAAAGTCACTTGAAACATATTTTTATTAAAGGAATTAAAATGGTAGTAAATATTCCAATTAGGAAGCTATTTAATTCGCATTTAATTAAGAAGTTAAGTAAATTCAGATGTCAACTGCTTAATATTTTGAGTGAGTATTTTTCTTAAATTTACTATTCATATGCGATGTTTGTAAACAAGTTCAAATATTTCTCAAACTAAGTGAATTCATGCGATATGTAACATGATAAAAATAAAATATTATGAAAATTTGTAATCGCAAAAATTAAATATTCTACACTACGAAAAACGCGAGATATAATTAAAATTGAACTGACTGACAATTTGTAAACATCACGGAATAAAGGGCTAACATAAAAAATTGTTATTTAAAAAATTAATTTAATTTTTTAAAAATTATTAAATTGAATTTTAAGCACAGAAATCTCCCATTTAAAAATCATAATTTAAGGTTGAGGATCCTTACAAAAATTATATATTGAATTAATAACTGTTCCCGTAATATCAAGAATAATCCGTAGTTTATACGCTTTCCATGTTCTCAAATATCTTACGTTCATCTTATTGTTATCTTATTGTTCCACGTTCATCTTATTGTTAAATATGAGTTTGATCCCTTTTCATCATTCATCTCATTTCTGTTTTGATTACTAAATGCACCCTCACAAATGCACAAAATTGCAAAGAATTTTTCAATCTACGAACGAAAAGTATATATTAAGATCATTTAATACTAAAAATATAATTTAAGGCAAATGTGCAGCACTATTATTATTGGAATAATTTATTCAATGTCACGCAGTTAAAACCCTTATATTCAAAAAATATTTCACTGGTACTATTCGCGTTGTTGCCACAGAAAAAATAATATTAAGTACCATCAATCAATAATTTGGCAATGTTTTATCGAAATAGGATGAAAGGAAAGACAGTAAATAAAATACGAATTAAAAATATTCATTTTTATATATATTAGATTGTATATTCTTTTAGAATTGTAAAACTTGGTTTTCTTTCAAAATGGCGAAAGAAACTATTGATTGTATCTCGTGATTCGTTTGATATTTTTTCATAATTCTGAAATTTAATTTCAGAAAATATGATTAAAATATTTTCTTTAAAAATTGATTAAACATAGAAAATATATTTATAACATAAAATCGTTAATACAGTGAAAAAGATAATTTTTGAAAATGAAGATGGTGCACCATTATTTGTTCTGAAATATTTTTGGTAGTTACTGCGACAAATGCTCAAATTTAATTAAAATTTAAAAACTCAAGGGTTGGTCTCTCTTAAACTTTCTCGCATAATCTGTAATAAAGTTGTTACGTGAGACATTTGCGTACTATAGCTACTTCCATGACATTTGCGTTCTATAGCCACAAAATATTAAACTTTAGCTTAGATTTAGCATTTCTAGAGAATCTATTGTCCCCTCGGCGAGTTATTTGGAGATTAATCTTTGATAAATAGAAGCGGTTGAGATTCGAGTTTTTTAAAATTTTAGATAGCTGTTCTATCCCCATAACCATCCCGTAGGTGTAAACAATAAGCTTACTAAGTTTCATCACAATTGGATGAACGGTTTAGGAAGGCATAACAGACATATAAACATTCATTTTTATTTTTTAAATGACACAAATATCCTCATAAAAATAATCATTTCTCTATTAAAAGTGAAAACACAGCATAAACAAATACAATACATTCGTCTTTTATCATAAATGTCTTGAAGATTAAAACTGCTATTTGCAAACCTATTTTCAAAAAACACCTTTGTCACATATCCTATTATATTATAAAACATTCCTGGCAAGATTTGTTTTTCAAAACTCTTGTTCAAACAGAAAAATCTGGAGATTAATATTCTTTCTCCTTGAACGTGTCATTTGCAATGAGCTGTTACACAAGGGATTAAATCGATCGCTCACAGAATATCCGAGCCAGGAATAGAGATTTTGTCAACAAAATAACAGCTGAAATTGAGAGCGGATATTCTGTCGATTTTTTTAAAGGAAAAAAAGAATGGATTAACTTTACAGGATGCCAAGTGGCAACAGTGAAGCTGTAAACAAAATATTTTTTTATTTCATCAAAATTAAAAGAATGCTTATGTAAAGAAGAAAAACTCCTTTTATGGTATTTCCCAATTTCACTATAATTTGTTTTGGGAATGAGTATATTTATAAAAGAGTTCGAATTATACAAAAGAACACTATCAAGAACATACTTTCAAACATACATACTATCAAAAATATAAGCGGGTTTAGATATTTTTAAGATACCATAGAGTGTGCATGTTATGATCTCGTTTGTAATAACTGATTAATTTTGTTTCAACCTAATTATTTCAATTCATTTTTTTTTATTTCCTTGCATACATTCTGAAGAGGAAGTATAGTAATCTTTAAAAAAAATCTAGATTTTTTCGAATTTTCAAGTTTTAGACTCTGAGTTGTAGATACACATTTTCGTGTTTGTGGTAGAAACTCAGAAATGGGATGAGCTAGACAAAAGAAATTTGGTATACAGTCTATTTCAAATTTTTAGTAAAATATATTCAGAAGAAGTCTGTCTGTTCAAATATAAATCAACACGAAAATTACAAACTAGAGATCTAGAGAAAAAAATTTGGTACATAGTCATAACATTTATAGCGTACACACTTGTCAAATTTAGAGCCAAATCCAACAAAGCTTTACCGTCTGTCAGACTAAACTTTCAAAATTATATAAATGTAATGACTTAAATATATCAGATTTAATATGGAATTTTATTGCTTCAAGTATAGCTTTTTATAATTTTTTCAACTTTTCATAATTATCAATTGTTTGAGAAAAACGCTCCTAAACTACAAACTGAATTTTTGGTTATTATTAATCACATATTAGGGATTTATCACCAAATAACTAGCCACAGGTGACACGATTGAATCACTAAAAACGCTAAATTCATGCCAAGAGTAATCATAACTATTAAACGTCAATGTCATGTAAGGTATACACTAACGTGACAAATTTATTAGAAAGCATGTGAGAAACTTTTCTAGTGACAACTAAAGCACCCTAATACTAGTTATTTCTTTAAAATATGCATATTAAAAATAAATAAATAAACTTACATATTATAGAAGAAATGATTAAATCAATAAATTTTAATAATTAATCACTGAATTTTTACTTAAAATTCAATAATTATGATGGATTATTAAATAATAAATCTCAAAACTATATTGTTAAAATAGCTTGAAATTAATTTAAAAAGGGTGTGAATACGATAGAAATGTATCGTATGCCATTTTCACTTGGAAAACCAAGGAATTTAATACTACCATCTTTCAAATCTTATCAACTTTGCTACCGACAGATGGCCTTACAAGTGATGTACAACTAACATAGTTAAAGTACTTGAGATTCGAAATTTTTTTAATCAGAGACTCACTACATTTATTTCCTTCTACTGAAAGTTAAATTGGAAACATCTTTCAATTTTTTTTTCAACAGTCTTTGCAACGCTTTCATACTTGTTTTTATTTTTCCTACTTTACATTAACATCTGCCGGTGTAAAGTTTCCAAATTTGTAATTTGTTGGAATAAATTTCCTTTATCTTCCAAGCGTAATAGCACATGATTGATTTCCATCGCATTCCGTCTTTTTTATTGATTTACAAAATCCATCAATCATTTTTGAGAGATACTTGCTATATATTTAGGAAATATTCAGGTCAATATCTCCCTCTTGACAGTGACCCAAGACAGCTAGCTGCTTGAATGATAAAAGGAAAGAATCTAGCAAATCGCATTCATAATAATGCCAGGAAACTGTAGTGGTACCTTAATAAGCCATTAATAGCCACTTAACATGGGTGTACACTTTTTGTGTAGTGGATATGTTACCCAGCTTCCAACCAAAAAGTATCAAGCTCTACTCCTAGCCTCTATCAACTTTCATCATTAATGATCAAGGGCAATTAACCTTCAAACGCAACCTTCATATCGCTCTCTAACAGTATGAGAAGTGGCCATAACAGACGTTCGCCGCCCGCCAAAATGCTTGGTGCGATAAAAACATTCATAGTCCGTCATAACATTTGCCGCGATTAAAACGTTCGTCACCCACCAAAAGCACTCGATGCGATAACATCGTTTGGCTCACTTCATTGATTTTAACACCACGGTCTTACTGAAAACCTCTCTTCGCTCGCCATAAAGATTGGCGCTACCAAAAGTCGTCAGACTCACTTGACGCAACAACTCACCCTGGCCTTAACGCTTGGTTCTAAAAAAACTCGTTCACCTCTCCACAACTCATTGAAGGGGAAGTATTGAACTGCTGTCATAATAAGGCCGTCCCAGCCACTAAACATGGGTGATCACTTTTTTAAAGTGATGTGGGTGTGTAGTAGACATGTTACGAGGCTTCAAACCCAAAGGTTTCGGGAACTTTTCGGAGCCACCACCAACCTACGGTAAAACGAATATCGGACCATAAAGGGGATGTTGTGCGCCGATTACGTAATGCCTTTTGTTAGTTATTTTAATTCTTCTTTTACGCACTTGTAAGAAGTTAATGAAACGTTAGCGTAATTAATTTACTCCTTAAAGATCCACTTCTTTTACAGTAATTCTCATGAGAAAAATTATTTCATTTCGTAAGATAGCAATGGAAATTTTTTTGCGCATTTTTAGATTAAAAACAAACATGATTGTGTATGTAACAGATATCGCGGCTAACAAATTCAAGTGTATTTGAAATGCTAAAAACAAATATCTTGCTATGATTGTTTCAATTTATAAAGACAAAATTCTAAAGTATTGGTATAAATAAATCAAATTGTTCTGGTTTGATTATGAAAAAAATCGCTTCGTAAAATTACGACTGCAACTAATTCAGAAAATAAGATAAGAGATAAGCGTAGTTCCAGCCTTTTCACTGATTTTGTCAATATTTTTTTTACCTGAAATTTCACGAAGCCTAGAAATAACGTAAATAGTCGTCTATCTTCCAAACTATTCCTACTCTTTGAGAGAAAACTAAAAGACATTACAGACTGCACATTTTATGAGGAGGAAAACTTGGGCACAGTGCACAAGTCCCAGCCACAATATCGATTTCTTCAATTTTCATTTCATATGAAAATTTCATATCCATTTCCGAAAAAAAATCACAAAACTAAACTTTCACAGAATTTCCAGTTTCAATATTTGGGTCGATATTTACGATTTTATTCATAAGATAATTTCCCCTCCTTGCAAGCACTGAAATATTAATGCTTCGTGTTTACTGTTAAAGCATAACTTTAACTATTAATTTCTTTTATTTTAGAAAATTTAACTTTTAATGTTATAGAATTTAATCAAACAAAGTTGAGTGGCAAGTTTAATGTAGAGTTTCAACTAGTCGCTGAAAATTGAAACAATAAAATTTAATAAAATTTGATTTTATAAAAATTTAATTAATCAAAATTGAGCGGCAAGTTTAATGTGGAGTTCCAGCTGGTCACTGAAGACTGCAAGTTCTTTTTAACACGAATGTATTTAGTGAATTCATAATCTTCTTAAATTTATCTGGCAAAAGAATTGAAGCATGGTTTTTGGTCTGGAATTAATAAAATATATCTCAATCACCATATAAAAATAAAATATATAAACTTTTCGATGAAAATATGTGAATAAAAATTTAAAGTAGGACATTTATGAGAGATGTTTATTGAATGATATTTTAGAATAAAGGCTTCAGGTATAAAAATTATACTGTTCTAAGAAATTCTGCAGGTATTTTACAAATAAAAGAATATTTTACAAATATTATGAACGCATGTCACAAAGAATTTTGCAACTTAGCAAATTGTCATCTTACTTACCTAATTACTTTCCACTTCTTTACTTCATACAATACATATAATTTATTTTATTAAAATCCTTTTCAATCTTGTAAAACCAATTTTTTTCCTATACTAATTTGTTTTATAAAGAAAAGAGTTTCACTCAAAAGTATTCTTTTATTTATCAACCAGGAATACAATTAATGATAGCATTCAATTTTGAAGAAAAAAAAATTCTCATCATCAGATTTAGGAATAATGAATTATCATATTAACAGGGATTTCAAAATATTTTATCGTATTATATAGTAATGACAGTTATTCATCTATTCAAAATTTTTCTCACGTGTGGTAAACTTTATTAGTCAACTATTTTAAAGTTTTTAAAAATAAATACATTCCTGATTAATTGGTTTGCATCAATAATTAATCACTGATTCGATTATTTTTAATTTTACATAGAATAGGGAGAATTTTTGAGGGTCATCATATTATCGTTAAGATATTTAGATATTTTAATGAATAAAAAAAAACGTGCATCAGTATTCAATACTTTTGTTTTTCTTCTGATTATTTTATGTGATTAATATGTTTCTTTCGATTATTATATACATGTGAAACTAATGTGAGATTCTTTACACAGTTTATCATGGCCATAACCCTTCTTTTGTATGCATTGTGTCAAGATTAAATTTTTAAATTTCTATATCTTACCAATGTATATGTAAAAGTATAAATTATAATACTAAAAAACAGAAATAGAAAATTATTCAAGCAACTGCTGGTGGGTATTTAGCAAACTTGGAGAATATATCTGCTGACTTTTAACCACTGTCAATCCTCCACTAGCATCCGAAACTACAAATATCATAATCCCAATTCTGCTCAGTTGCTTAGCAGTTCAAGCAGCTTTTTGAACTTAAATTGATTGATTTATAGATATGCCATTAAAATCAAACAAGAAAAAAAATTATTTTGCATTTTAAACTTCGTATTCTATTCATATATTTATTATGCTGGATTGTTAAAAGTTAATACGTAGAAGTCTGAAATTATCATTATTTTATGTTCCATTTGGCATTGCATTTTTTTCTTTCCTTTATGGAAGTTACAAAAAAATGAGCAATCAAATAATATTTTCAGCTCTTCCTTTCACTTCCAAAATAAAAAGAAAGTTTGTAGTGGGAACTTCTGTAGGAATGTTTAGAATCAAAACTATTTAAACATCTTGTTTTCTTTGAAAGGCCTTGAATAAAAATAGTCTGCTTTTAAAAATATTTTACATATCTTCACAATAATTTAACTGCTGTATCATAGATAAAACGAATAAAAATCTAAAATGCATAATTTACCATATCACTCAGAATTCTTTAATAACGTTTGTGTCATTGGTTTTAAACATATTTATCTCAAAAAAAGTTTTTAATGAAACAAAAACGAAAAGAATTATTGTTAGAAATTTTGAATGCAAAAGTAGTGCGTAATTTATCTAAACACAATAGAAGAAAATAAATATAATTTTCCATTACATCAGCTCCTGTTTACCTAACGTGCTTTCCCGCATGCTACTTTAATAAATATCCCGAACCTAAAGCGGGAACCACACCCTGGACGGACAGATAAATTAAACTGTTCTTGACATGAATAACCGATGAATGTGTTGGTGGACTTTGGTATTTCGCATGGGCTTCCTGGATATCACTTAAAGTTCGTAGTAGAATCAGTTTAATTCTATTCACAGAATTCATTATAAATGTTTATTCTAAAGAGCGGTTGCGTTTCCATTTCAGCGTATTCATTTTATGCATAGCGTTACTATTTTTTATAATAAATAGAACCTCAGCGAGTATACAGGGTGGTTATAATTAAACTTCCCTATAAACAGCATCCGATAAAGCAAGTGAGAAAATGGATTTTAGTGAAATTTGGTGTTTAGACTATACACAAGATGCGCTCATTGGTGTTTTGAGAAGAAAAAAAATGTTTAGCTCCAAAATGTCTATCAGAGAGCGCTTTTACTGGAAAAACATTAACACAATTAATGGCCAAAATGGAATACAGAAGCAATATTAACAATCCAGAGCAGGAATTACGAGTAATAAAATGAAAAAAATGACAAAAGCTGGAAACTCCTTTAACATTCCGTTAGTCGCGTCTTATCTAATTTCTTTTTCCCCTAACTAAATGGCTCTATGTGTTGAGAATTAGAGAAAACGTTTCTCTTTCTCCTTTAGCTTTTTAAAAGGTAAAACAGAATTCGGCATTTCAATCGAGTGACTCTTGTCTCCCTTTATTTTTAGAATCTGATCTTATACATGTTGCCACTTTCAAAGAGTGAAAATACTACAATACGCGACAGGAAAAAATAATATTTCAGGCTTTCTTTTACCGGTTAAGTCTTTATTTAACACTATGCCGGAGAGAAAATTCTTTTTTCTATTTTCCTGGTTTTTTTGGAGGGAATTTTAGAACCATTCCCGTGATATTTAAAAAGGCATCTGTTATAGATTATCTGTAAGATACGACGCGACCTCTATTGTTAATAATTCTCACTTTCACATCTTTTTTATTTACTTTTTGAAAAATATCTTTTTCTTAAATTAAAAGTAATACTTTTTATTAATGTTTTAAAGTTTTTATTCTCAATTTTACTATATTAAACTGTATTGTATCTCCCAGATACAACAGCTTGCCAATATCCACTAATGTACGCCTAAAAGAAATTGTGACAAAGAAAAAATTACCTGAAAAAGAAAGAAATTAATAATGACAATGATAATTCGTCTAAAAGGTGCAAGCTTTGTCAAAGAAAATACACTTAACTAGATATTCACGCAAAAATTGTGGTTCAAACTTATGTTTGTAGCACCTAGTATTTATTCTATCACAGGAATGTGGAAGTGAATCGAACAGGAAAAATGTAGATTAAGTAAGAAGAAAATGTATTTTTTAATCGACTAACCTGTATTTATCGACATAACTAATGGTTATCCATCATGAAACTCTTTATTCTTTTTGCATACTTAAATCTCAAGAGTTTTATAATGTATTAATTCTTTTGTAAACACTAAAATATGTATGAAATATCAAAGAATTTGATTTATGGATATTTCTTTCAACTTAAAATCATATTTTTATCAATATTTTTTTTGTTTATTTTAGCAACATATACAGGTGTATCTGTCAGATAAAGTGTGACCACATTTGTTGGAAAAAGGCACACGACTTACGGAGTGCTAACAATACAGAGCAAGAATTATGAGTAATAAAATGAGAAAAAAGTGAGAAAAGCGGGAAACTGCATAATGCTTTATATGCGAAGTATCACAGCTGATTGGTTAAGATCTGTATTTGAGCACATTGCCCATATATCTGAAATCTTGCGAGTGAATATGGGTAGACACACGTACTCTACATCTTCTTGGGTACGATTAACAACTGCTACTCTTGTGCAATTTCGTCCTCGTCTGTTTACTGTTTCTGAAACTGAACTGGTTTTTTTTAAAAGTCCGTACTGTTTAAAGAAAAACAGTAAAATTTAACACAATAAACCACGAAAACAAAACACAAAAATATATTAATATTTAACGATCAGTTTCTGATCACTACGCTATTGGAACACCTTAAGTAAGGCAAGGAAAAAATAACAGTTATAAAGTTCTTTTAAGTCATTCAATGTCGCAACCAAATACGCTCTTCTTGTATACAGCCGATCAACCCGCCGCCACTGAACGTGGCAGTGTCGACAGGATTTGTTGTGGTCGATGGCTGAATGAGTATTGCCCAGCCTCACATTGACCGAACAATCAAACTTACATTCCTTTCGGGGTAGTCAATAGCTGTTTTTTCCCCATCTTCAAACTCTCAAACAGTTGGAATGAAATTATCCATCTTTATCATCATATCCTACAGGCTTTTAAGATTATCTGGTACCATCAATACTGTACTTAAATCATTATTGACAATCTTCAAGTTTTTTCTTCACTCTGAAACCTCTATACGTTCCATTAAATAGTAGTAAACCGTACCAATATCTCCACAAACGCATTTATTTTCCTGAGTTCTTTCAAATCTTTGGAAATAGGCAGAAAATCTCCCATGTCCAGATATTATTTGAATTATAAGTGGATGGTGTCTTCTTATTTTAATTTCCAGATAAGATACGTCGAAAGTGACACTTTCTTTTTTTAGACATATACCATCTGTCAAACCACTGCAGTTTTATTTCTGCTCTCAATGCCCCTTTTAAGACACCATTTGATTTGGGGACAATAATATCAACACTTTCATTCTGTGTCACCAACTTGCAAGGAGGTACCGGCTTAAAACATGACAACGACTGCAAATGCTTCTTATTAATAATCTGTTTTGCATGAAATTTCCTCTTCTCCGTAAGCATACAAATCTCGACATTTTTTTTCCTAGAATTGACAGCGTTTATCCTTTATTTCTTTACTCATAATTCTTGTAATAGTTTGTTAATATTGCTTCTGTATTCCATTTTGCTCATTTATTGTGGTACCATTATTATTTTTCCAGGAAAGGGCCCTCTGGTGGACACTTCAGAACTATCTTTTTTTCTCTTGAGCACACCTCGTGTTTAGTCTGCATAACAAATTTCGTTGCAATCCGTTCACCCGTTTCCGTTGCAGAATGCTGTTTATCGGGTTAGTTTAATTATAATAATGTAATTAGTTCCGGAATCTTATTCTTAAAGCGAAACAATTCATTGCCATTATGTAAAATTAGTTGCCATTATGTCAAAAATAATGCATTAATATTTTATTATATACTAGCTGGTACCCGGAGCATTGCTGCCGCAGAAGAAATAATTTTGGATATATCATTTAATATTTAACTGTCTTGTTTAATTAGCAATTATATTGTAAATGAATACATTCATTGAAGAAGAAGGATATTTAAAAGTACTAATTACTTTTTTATTAATTTTTATTCTGTTCTTTATTTTATTATTCAAGAGCTTTAGGATAAGCAATATATATATTATATATATATATATATATATTGTTTTTCCGTCTTCAGAAAAAACAAATTGATTTCTTAAATGTCCGACTCGTGGCATTCAGCATACAACTGGTTATGTGGAAAAAATGTGTCTCGTTGGCGAGTTCATTTGACGATGATCCTTAGTTATTAGAATGCAGTAAATAGATCCGCAAATATATTATATGATGATTGTACTCTGCCTGTTACCATCCAGTAAGTGCAAGTAATAAGTACAAAAGTTTTATCGCAATCGGATGAGTACATAAGAGTCACACAGACAAACATTCATTTTATTTATAGAGATTATATAGATATAATAATAAGTCAAATCAAATCAAAGTCTTAATTAATTGCCCAATTTTTATCTTAATTTTACGTATATTAACTTCATCCTAAATTGTTCTTTCATTTCCTGATCCAATCCCCAATTTATTTTTTATTTAATTCAACACTCGCTCTGTAAGCCTGCTGAATTCAACAGGCTCTGTCGTAACGAATGAACCAGGAAAGTTCATTAAAATGCATTTATATAATTATTTCATCAGTATTCATAATGCCTAAATTAAAATAAGATATTGTGGTGGAATATAGATTATTAAGATCTGTGCAGGAAGCAGTAGGACTAATGTTTTCAGGAACATTTCTTTAATAACCACATTCACGCGTTGAACAAAGACATTTAAGCGCGCAGCTTAACACTGTAGTATCACTTTTCATTCTGATGACACTTGAAATACGCAATGCATTATGGAGTAGCCTATCAAGCATCGCCATCTAGTATCCAAAAGAGAAGATAAGAGTTATGTAAGTGCTACAATATAATTTTTCGATTTTTTAAACATCTTTCCCAGTTCCAAATATACCTTAAGGACTGAGGGTTTAAATTAAACCACAGCGCAATAATGAGAATAGGTACATTGTATACCATTTGCGCAGAATAAGGAGCTATATTCGTAGTGCAGTATTGATGATGAAGTACATAGTTAATCTAGTGTATATTCGGAGATAGTGAAAAATGATTTTGAGCACAAATTAACATTTTTTCTAATTTCAACACCTGTATGCCTTTAGTCTGCATTCTATCAACATCTAAACACATTCCAATGTTTTATGTCGTTAAACTATTTTCTTAACATCACATCCTTGTTGTTGTTACCCATGGCACTTTACAAGCCGATCGACCGAAAATTACTAGCGATTTAAACCAAATTTTGCGTTCCTGGTTTTTTCAGTAGTGCCAACTAGGTCCTACAGTACGAATTAACTACTTCATGCTTCACATTCGCTTGCACACCCCTTTTCACACGGGGAGGGCATTCACCCTACTCACAGATAGAACACGGCATAACAACCATGCTCGAACCGGGACACGAAGCCTGGAAGCCCAGATCACGGGGAAGATACGCTAACACCGCATCATTTATTAACTTATAGTGGTGTTGGGTCTAATGCCACTTGGTCATACCAAGCCCGAATGAGCAGAGCTCTTTCGAATGAAGGCAGAAATTTGCGTCTTTCGTTGTTAACAAACATTTTTCAGGTGAAAGGACGACTTTGCTCGAACACACACGACACAAGCCTTTTTAGGGGGCTGTCAAACTCATTCATTCATCTGCAAGTCAGAATTTATATACAAATCAATCGCCTCATCCCTGATTCAGTACCCCCAGAGGTATAATTTTTCATGGGAACGTGGAGGATTTTGCAGTCACGACTTATTGAACGTGCCCGAACTGCCATTAGCTAACTCGGCATGTTAACATATAATGCTAGGTAGGATAATAATTTTATAAAGAGTATTAAATAAGCCAAAGATTTTAATTTAAAATATATAAATGAAAATTTTAGATAGTAATTCCAATGTAGTCAAAAAAATTTCACCAATAAGTGAATAATTCACACGGATTTTTCATTATCATTTTTTAATATTTTATAATTCCGAAACTATAGCGTCTTCCTTCCTTTATTTTCTAGGAGGCTACTACATTCTCAACCCTTCTTTCGAAGCGGAGCCACACCCTGGCCTGTGAGGTGAATTAAACCGTTGCGGTCATGAATAACGAATGAGTGTTAGCGGACATCGGAAGCTTATATGAGCTCTGTGCGTTTTAGTTAAAGCTTACGTCGGAATCGATATCCGTGAATACAGCATCTATTCAGGGAGTTTGGAGACATGGACGGGAAATAAAAGTTTCAGTCTGAATGCTTGGAATTAAAATGATTTATATGTTTTCAGAATTGTTTTAGAGACGGATAATGGAACATGCATTGCATGGGCAATGATAAAATTACAGTTACGAGAAGCTACAGCTGAAAAGCAGAATCAAGATTAACTGACATGTCTAGTTTAGTTTAGTTATATTAACTTCCCGTTGTAAAGCAACACTAGAGCTATTTTCGGATGGACCTCGTCATTTTGAAATGCGGTGAGGTGACGATAACGACACCTGAGTTGGTACCCCCTCTCTCCCCGTCCCACCACACCAGCGGGAGGATGTTTGGCCCGACAGAGACCCCCCTCACACGACGGTTCTTCGGTGGAATCGAGTCTCGAACCTAAAACCTTCCGTTTCCGAAGCCGAGACCTTACCATCAGACCACCGCCTGACATTTCCAGATATTCATTCGGAAATCAATGGAAGTAGCCTTCGTAGTCTCTACCACATGCCTGGTAATAAAGTCTTATTACTGTATCACCAGCCCTTCTTGAAGGCCCATTACGTGATCTGTGGTTGACTCTTTCGTGTCATCACCAGCCCCACTCCAACTGTTTCCTTAGGAAGTACGTCACGTCATCGATGGGAAGAGCTCTCCTCCCCCTCACTCTTTTCGTGTACCCTCCAAAGTGTGAGAACACACTACCATACCGAAAGCTTCTCATCCTCAATTACGAGGCATCCCTATCGGGGGAGGTTACATGATAATAAAGAAATAACTTGTAATCATCTCTTTCCTTTCTCCTATACATATTTAGAAATTAAAAATCATTAGGATCCCTTGAACGGCACAAGTATTCAGATTTTTATTTTCCTTAACCTCTAAAAGAAATAGATAAAAATCCAAAGATTGATGTTGTAGACGGACTATAAAATTTATTACAACTGTAAAATTATTATACAAAACAATGAAATTTATTAAAATTCGGATATCAAGTTCTTTTTAAAAAATAGTAAAATATTCATCATGTTACAATAAAACCAATCAGGTTGGTTGAAGCTAAATTTCTTTCAATTTTTTTATTGTTATTTCAACTTTTTAGGGTTACCATTCTTATGTGTTGCCAGATTCCCATCTATAATTCCAAAAAACAAGAGTTGTTTCTAGACTATAAATAACAATGAAATTCACTATAGTTTGGATATCGAGTTCTTTTAATGTAAAATATACGCCATAATTAAATCCATCATAATTAAACAGTATATTTATTTATATTATGTAAAATATTATCGCATTAGAAATTCAGAATCTTTAGTATTCCGTAAACGCCACAAATATTCAGATTTTTATTTTCATAGATATCCATATGAAACATTAGATCTTGTAACAAGAAAACGATAAACTTCTTTCAATTTCTTGTTGTTGTTATTTCAACTTTTTAGGGTTATTATTCTTACATGTTCGCAGATTCCCATATATAATTCCAAAAAACAAAAGTTGTTTCCAGACTATAAATATTCAAAACAATTCAATTCCCTGAAATTTAGTATCGTGTAATCTATACTTATAATAAAGCTCAATGTGTGTGTGTGTGTGTGTGTGTGTGTGTGTGTGTGTGTGTGTGTGTGTGTTGGCGCTCTACAGGCCAGACCGTTGGACCTACAGCTACCAAATTTGGTACATGTATACCTTGGAGGTCGGGAATGTGCACCTCGGAGCCCTTTTTTTGAATTTTTAATTTGAATTAATTAAAATTTAAGCGAAATTTCGACGTTTTTCTGCTATCACTTCCGAAAATATTATAGCACAAACATGATTTTAACATCGATTTAAAGATAAAAAAATTAGCTTTTTAATGGTATCAGTGTTTTAATGTATAACTCAAGCCTCTATTTTTAACGAATTTTTAAAGAAATACTTAACCATGTTTTTTTTAGCACGTGACTGGATAAAATAACAAATATAAAATGTGATATCTTCTAAAAAAATAAATACAAGGCAAAGTATTCTAAGATCGTTTGCAGTATTTATATCATTAATTACATAAATTATCTTTATTTACAGTAAACCTGATTGAATTTAGACAGGATATGCATTGAAATCCCGACCTAATGGCATATTTCTATAATCGTTTGCAATATCTGTATCATTAATTTAATAATTTTTTTTCGCTTTTTCGCTTTCTTTCAAAAAACATATTTAACATTTTGGCAATATCACCGAAAAAAACATTTTTAATATTTTGGAAGCATAATCGATAAATTATTAGAGCATTAAACTCAAAAAGTTTTTCCGAATAAAGTTACCGACTCTTTAACTACTAATAACTGAATCTTTTAACTTTAACTATTTCTTAAATTTTGGCTAATGAACATATGATTTAATTGAAAATTTTAGAACGCATTACTCATGGCGAACCAGCTGGTCACCAAAGGCGGCTAGTTATTAATAAAAATGTAAAATATTCGTCATATATTTATTTCTATCGTTACATTAAGTAGAATACTATCGTAATTAGAAATTAAGAATCTTTAATATCACGTAAACGCCAGATTTTTATTTCATAGACCTCTGTATGAAGGATTAGATCTTGCAGCAAGAGAAGCCTAGAATCTTTTCAAATTTCTTTATTTTAACTTTTTAAGCTGTCATTCTTGCATTTTAACAATGGATATCGATATCTTGAAAAGTTAAAGCTGTTTACTGGCTAGTAAGAAATTCATTATATTAAGACAAAAGCTGTCAGAGTTAAGCAATATATTCATGTCTTCCGTTATATTACATAGAATACTAACGCATTAATGGAGCATTACATTGTTGCTTTAGTATAAGATTAAACTTTTTAAAAATGTTTTATAAAAAAGCTGTCTTAATAGAATAAAAAAAAGCTTAATACATATGATTAAAGTGTCAGTCAAAATAGATTTGAGAAAAAAAAAACACGCGCATACACAAAATCCTTTTAAAAGAACGCAACTTAAATACTGTGATTAACTGACTAATGGTTGATGATATAAACCCAAGATTGAAGGCTTTTAAGAAAAACTAACTTAAAAGCAACCGATCAAATGTTTTCTCTTAGTATTAGAGAATGCAGAGGGCAATATGATGTCTTATTTGACATGAAGAAATTTCAATTTTAAACCCAAATTATCAGGCAGACATTTTAATGGGTTACTTTTTGTTTCCTGCCACCGACTGAATTATGGGACATATGTGTTAAAATATTTTCTGGCCATAATTGATTTTGCGCATAATAAAAGAGAAAGCAAATTGTCAAACATAAATACAAATATATGCATTTTTAACCTTGTTATTGTATTTCAATTTATTAATCAAGTATTTATGTTAAAACAGTTTATTTCTTTTTGTGTCTTGGTCATGAAAAAGAATTATATCTTGGCATTATTATTTTATTGGAAAATTTAATATTGCTATAGATACTTCTGGGGTATTTTCCCGTTGAGTTGGTCGTTCAAGAAACACAATAAGCAGGTCTCAGTGGAAAACAACGAAGACGTTTATTAAATACGACACTCAGATAAAGAAGCCAGGTATAGAGCCAAGACAAACACACAAAGATACACAGCAGTACACTATGATAATTACAATTACACACCAATTGCTACAAATAGTCCAAAAGTAACCCATCAAATGTCCAATTGATTCTACGCAGTAGGTTTTGATTGGTGTCCTTTTACATATGGAGAGCAATAAGCAGCATTTTCATCATATTTTACTATTTTATTGCAGAAAAGGTAAAAATGCTGTTCAAGCCAGAAAGAAATTAACCGATGTGTATGAAGCTGTGTTGACCGAACGCCAGTGCCATACCTGATTTCGAAAATTGCGATTCTCCAATTTTGATGTCGAAGATGGACCACATTCTGGACAGACGGTTGAAGCTGATAAAGGCATAAGTTGAGGCAGACCAACGAATGGCAACACGTGTGATTAGTGAGAGGTTAAATTGATTAAATTCAACTGTTTATAACCACTTAAAAGGCCTGGGTTTAACCTCGAAACTCGATATATGGGTCCCCATGTTCTCACGGGACTCATAAATGTTACAAGTAGTAATCGGTAATGATAACAACATACAAAGAGTCAAAACAGAATTCAACAGGAGGAAGGAATCTTCGTAATTTCAATCTACTGTCTCACCAAACGCCTGCAATTTTCGATTGTCACCTCGCTTTATTTGCGTACAGCTACCGATTCACTTCAACATGACTAGATACTCCCCACACGACTCGATGCTGCTTCCACAATAAACATCAAGATTCAGTATACATCTTTATTCAGCAATCACTTGAGCTTCACACAATACTTGCTCTTCACAGGACTTATCCAACTATACGCCGTTGACTCTCTTCGCGATTTCGCGACTGACTTTGCCTTGAGACTGCTGGCTTTTTATAGTTCCCGGTTGATCACAGAGAAGGTTCTGGAACAAGCAGGCATATCTCTGTTCCTTTTGGCTCAATAGCTAAAATTATGACAGTTTTCAGTAATATCTCTATTGCCGTAAAAGTCACCAAATACGTCGCCAAGTTGTGAAAAGGTAGCCAAGATTTCAGACTCAGTGCCCGATCAGAATTCAACAGAACAGAATCTAAAACGAACTATGGCCTTCCATTGAATGTTAATCCACTGAATGTCCTTCCATTTGATGAACTATGAATGCTGAGAAGCAACTTTACAGATTTGCGACAATATTGTACATGAATTATTGAATTAATGTAATTATATTTTTTGTGCCATTGGGAAGCGATACACGGGCTATTTTGGAACATGAGCTGTAATGTTGAATCATTGTCTGAAATCCCCGAAGAATTGATTCGGAGTCATCATTTATCGCGTTTCGCAGTAATCCACATTATCTTTTTTTATCCATCAACTGAAAAGAGAAGTTAAAACAAACTTAGGTAAGGACAATTGAGTGAAAGCAGTCATAACGGTTCCATCAAAATTTATTTTGAGAAAGTTATCAATAATCTTAAAACAGAAAATTAGAAAAGAAAAAATAATCTATGTTCGAAACGACATGCGTCATTCGAACTGTTCGAAATAACAGCAGCAAGCTGTTACGCAACACACTTTATGAAAATGGCAGTCACGTTTTGGAGTTACCTCCTCGTATCCGAATCGATGAAATATGGCACAATATTCAGAACAGCAGGAATTCAAGTTATCGAAAGGGAAAAAAAATCATTTCCCCGTTTTGGCCTTTATGAGAAATTTTGCGCTTCAGCAGATTTCATGTTTCGACAGCTATTAGGTTTTTCTTTCTCCGTCTTCAAATGGCGATCGTATCTTCCCGAAATAGAGTATTATACTCTGTGTTATCCACACACTTTCATCAGGATAAAGTTATAGATCTAGTAGAAGCCCAAAATAAGAAGGTACTTTGAATTACATTAGTATATTAGTATAGTAAGAAAAGCTAGTAAGATTTTCGGACACATTTTTCAAATGCTACTATTAGTTCACACTTTCTCTCTATATATTTATTTATATATCTTGTTCAAATATTCATTCGTTCATAAAATACCTTTTATTCATCCACTCCAGTTGAAATACATTTTTTTAAACTTAC
Organism: Argiope trifasciata; assembly: GCA_026543055.1. NCBI lineage: Eukaryota > Metazoa > Arthropoda > Arachnida > Araneae > Araneidae > Argiope > Argiope trifasciata. The sequence goes on from JAPMOQ010034798.1 coordinate 1,300,923, forward strand.
AGCGGATGAAACAAGATGTTAATATAAGTTTTTTCAAATATTATTTTATTCATTAAATTTGATTCATTTTAATACTTTAAATAGAGTTTTTGCAGTTGATAATGAATATTCAAGTGGTCAGGCATTGGTTGAATCGGTAAAATGCGAGGATTTCAGTATTTTTTACATGAAGGGACCTAATATGAGTTTAATACTTGCAATTAATTATTTTTTGATAAATTTATTAATTTTAGTTTTATATGGGAGGAAAAATATTTCTGTTATATGATATATTATCTGGTACCAGGCACTTTGTTGCCGCCGAAAAAATATGAAATATAATCAATCAATAATTTAGCAATGTTTTATCAAAATAAGATGAACGGCACGACAATATATAAAATACGAACAAACAAATATTCATTTTTATATATTATATTTTAGTGTTCTTTTAGAATTGTGAAATTTGATGTTCTTTCTGGATGGTAATGAAAGAAACCATTTACTGTATCTCGTGATTCGTTTCATATTCGTTCAGAATTCTCAAATTTAATTTTATATAATGTGATTAAAATATTTTCTTATAAAATTGATTAAAGATAGAAAATATATTTATACCACAAAATCATTCATATAGTTGAAAAGATAATTTTTGAAAATGAAGGTGGTGCAAAATTATTTGTACTACAATGTTTTTCGTAGTTACTGCTAAAAATGCTAAAAATTAAAAAAAAAAAAAATTTTTTTTGCTTGATCTGTAATAAAGCTGTTAACTTTGAGAACAGGCTAATATTTTGTTACTCTGCGTAATACAGCTACAAAATATTAACTTTTAACTTGGATTTAGCATTTCTACAGAATCCATAGTCACCTCGGCGAGTTATTTAGAGATTAGTCTTTGGTAAATTGATGCTGTTGAGATTCGAATTCTTTAAATTCAATTTTAGATTATTGTACTATGCCTATAACCGGTAGATGTAAGCAATAAGCTGACCAAGTTTCATCGCAATCGGATGAACGGTTAAGGAAGGCATAAGAGACATACAGACTAACACTCATATTATATATATATATATATAGATATATAGATAGATAGATAGATAGATTTAGCAGAGTATAAATTTAGGAATAAATATCGTCAGTGGCGAAATGTATAAATCACGGAAAAAAAGAATTATTTTGCCACTTAGTATTATGATTACCAACCAAGTACTACCTGCTGATTTCAGCTTTCATTACAAACTGATAAAACTCTATTTAAAGTATTAAATTAAATTAAATTAATTAATATTTGAAAATAAACTGTATTAACATCGAGTGTCATAAAGTACGAGTTTAAAGAAATGTTTTTGAACCCGAATGGATAGAGAAAATGTATTTTCTAAACGATTGAAAATTTAAACAAGTTTATATTATATATATAGTGTGTGTCTTTGTGAATTTATAGTAGGAATTGCCAAATATATTTAAAATATCTTATTTCCTTATATTTTAAACCAAAAATATGCCCATTTATCCACCCTTAAAACAAAATTCGATCCAGTATCAAATGAAGCAATATTTGTCTAAAAGCCTTGATCGAAATGCTTCTGGGTGTCTTCAAGGATCACGAAAATACCTACATTGCATCGTTATTCTACTCCTAGACCCCTAATGGCACGCGACTCCGCGCTTCCAAATAACGGCACCGAGTTATTACACAACGGGACTTATGAAAACGGCCGCCACGTTCCCAGGTCGGTCTTCGAATACCGGAATCGATGAAATATGATCCTCGTGGCCCATTCGGAAAGGCTGCCACACTCGAGAGAAGCGGAACGGAAAAGATCATTTTGGTAGCTCCTGCTCAGGCCTTTACGTGAAAGGTAATTTTCAGCGATCGTGTTTCCGGAATTGCTCACTCTTATTCTCTCTTACATGAAGTACAGATAATGGACTGTAATCGTCGAAAAATTGGAACTCGAAAATCCACTTTAGATATCTTGGTTTGTTTTGGGTTTAATGGCGTAAGAGTCCTATTTGATTATACTGCAAATGGTAAAATGAAAGCAGAATATTAAAGGCAATTAAATATAAAATCTATAATATCAACATAAAACTGTATGAAACATAAAACTCCAAAATGATGCAAGTGAAAGGACAATATTAATTAAAGTGTTTTTAAATGAAAATGTAAGACAATGAAACCATGCATAATACAGAAGGCAAAAAGTGCTCAATGCAAGTATAAAAATGAATGGCTTTTTAAAAATTAAGAATATTTGGGAGGAATTTTTCACTCACCAAGTCCTGCAAAGTTGCTGATGAGGCATGAAAATAATATGTACGTTCAGGGTTAAATACAGGACATTCAATCAAAATGTTTTTGCTACTGAAATCAACATGGCAGGTAGGGCACATTTGTGTTCTCTCACCCAAATTAAATGCCCGTGAGTGTATCTAGTGTGACCTATACGGAGATGTGTCAGTTTGACATGGATCTCCGGTATAGGAAGAAGAGACCAAAAACCAATGATAGACTTCACGGAGTGTAACTTTAGATCACTTGAAATTCAAAAAACACGATTTTGCATCATGTATGTCCGTGTGACAAAAATAACTTACCAAAGCTTTGAACTAAACGAATGAAATTTAGCTAAATTTGCAGAATTTTATGAAATTGAACAAAATCCGCTCAGAAGAAGTCTATCTGACTTTCTAGTCGAATGTAGAATAGTTCAATGCCACTATCCTCGCTTGATATCAGGACCATCCATCTAATTAGCTGCTCCCCTTCTTTGCTATCTTTCAACTGTAGTAGAGAAGGCGTCATCTCATAACATAGATAATTTGGTCCTAGAAAAGAACGCAATCTACGAGATATCTCGTAGTTGGCAGTCAACGTGTTAACACAATTACAATACGGAGGAAGCCCAATGTATGAAATTCCATACATAGGTGCCTACATTCTAAATTTTAAATCAAATCTTCAAGGGTCTGATCGTTAGTTGGTGCACATTTTTAGAAGTATACAAACACTATGACTTAAAATGGAATGGCTAATATAAACGATATGGGCTTTGGCGCTTTTCACTTTACACATATCGCATGAAATGAAGATTTATCATTAAGATACAAACTATAAAAAACAATATTTTAACACAAAATAAATCTTTTTTACAATATAGGCATATCATTACTGTTAACATTCATCATGATTCGAATCCCTGTCAGAAATGTACATTTTTTTGTACGAAAACGAAAACGCAGAAATTCTTTCGACAAAAAAATTGAATTTTGAATATATTTATATTAAATTTGTATGTTTATATTAAATTTTCAATAAAAATATACAAATTTAATATAAAGAACACAAGAAATTTATCTGCCTGCCAATCGGTGTGCAAGCGAAGCACAATTCGATTTACTAAAAAAAAAAAAAAACGAGGACAATATGAAAAAAATGTGAAATATTAATTTAAAAAGAACAGATTAAGATTAATTACTGATTTAACAGAGAGACAGACTATTGATTTGAAAAGAACTAAAGTACAAGACTGTATCAAACACTAAATCCATCAAGAGGTTGAGTATTTTCTGGTATTTTCAGAAGCAAATAAAACGACTAAAAATCTCAATGAATGTAAGTGAGTATCTCAGGCATATGAAATTTTCTATGAGAATTTATGACAACAATTTCAGTCCTGTTTTAAATTTTGGGTTTAATCATCCGGTTTTCTGAATGTACAATATATTTGCGATTAATCGCCATAATTTTCCACTATTTCTCACATTCTTTAGTAACTACTGTTCTGCGATGCCATACAATTTTTTAAAAGCACATTTATTAGAAGTTACATGAAAAGTTTCGGTGGAATTAGTTCTACCAGTTTTATGGATGGAAAAAAAATCAATTTTTTAACAAGCACCATATTTGGAGATAGGATATCTGAATCAGTGGAGGTGGTCACCTTAAACCTTTCCCATATTCGTTCTAATAAAGATAAATTTGAATTTTAGACGCGTTTTTCTCAACTTATTGAAACCAAATTTTGACACAACAATAATTACATTCAGAAAATCATACGCCAAATGTGATACATTTAAGTCATTGCGCCTTATAATTATCGCGTTTCCATATTTCTGAAAGTAAACACTGACAAGGCATTCAATACTTTGAATGATTTGGCCCAGAATTTAATAGATGTGCCCACTATGTGTTAAACCTGTGTATCGAATGTTATCCATCTAGCTTTCTCCGTTTTATAGCTATCGGAATAGATTGGAATGGATCAGGAAACATGCTTTTTTATGAATAGAATTTGCTCAAAATTTAATAGAAATGTTCATTTTTTATCCAAAAGCTACATACCGAATTTCATCCCTCTAGATCAAAGCAATTTAAGGTATCCGACTACATTCAAAGGAAGCTTTTTTGAAAAATTGCATTTTTAAAAAACTATTTATGCTTTTTAGATGTATTGTCACCTATAAACAGTACAAAAACCTGTAAATTATATTTTGAGAAAGGGGAAAATTTGTAGCAAATTTTAATGAAATTTAGTCAAAACGGTTAGCATTTTACACAACATTGTAATGTAGAAATCCTATTTTTCTTTGTACACAAGTTATAGAATATAATGATGAATGAAAGGAACCAACATCTGAGATGTAAAGCAGTTATGGATAAAAATATACGTATATATGCCTTTTTCCATGAATTTACTACTTAATTTTTCTGAGAACACCTGTAAAGGTAAAAGGTATTGCACCAACAATAATAATTTTGGTTCATTTCATTGTCCATATCATTTGAAATACCCGCTGAAGTTTTTATGTAAATACCTCTATTAGTTTTTTAAATATGTTAATTTAGGAGAAATTTAATGAAAATTAAAGTTTTGAGAAAATTGATGCCAAATTTTAGATGAAAAGTATGTTTTGCTTAAAATCCCCCTGTATGATAGGTAAGGTCTTCCTTTAAAAAAAACTGTTCTGGAAGAAGGAAAGTTTGAACTACAATAAATAAGAAAAAATGTGGTCAATAAACCAGTGTTTTTAATATAGTCGGATACATTTAAGCTAACTTTGCCATAAACAGTCTGACATAAAGCCAATAATGTTTTTACCGAAATGTGGAAATTCTCAAAAACTTCGTATACAAGAAAGCACATTCTTCACATGATATCGATCAGGAAGATTACCAGCCGTCGAAAAGACTGAACAGGCGCAATTTATCTCTCCCTAAATCCTCGAAGTCAAGCCGGGGAGCCCGAGAACCATTACTCCCGCCTCGGAGCACATTTCATTATCCGCGAGATATTAAAAGGGCCTAAAATGATTGTTTATGGCACTCGTTACGGCCTCATAAAAATCTGATGGAGAGCAGTATTAACTCCCTGGGATCTATGCAGCTGTTTTGGCTTCGGATTTCAAACTTAGGAAATGCTTGTTAAGGTATCCGACTACGTTCGAAGTAAAGTTTTTGAAAAATTAGATTTTTTAAAAAACTATGGTTTTTAGATGTGTTGTCAAATTTAATACAAAATACTATAAGTACAACAAAATTATTAAAAAATACAATATCAGTTAAGAAATCGTAAAATCTGTAGTACATTTTAATGAAATTTAACTAAAACAGATCTCTAAATAAAATTATATTGCAACAATCCTATTTTTCTTTGTGCACAAGTTATAAAATACAATGATGAATGAAATGAACCAAAATCTAAGAAAAATATTGAGATGCGAAGAAGTGATGGGTAAAAATATACGTATATAGGGATTTTTTTCATAAATTTACAACTTTATTTTCTAAAAACATCTATTAATGAAAAAGTATTTCACTGACAATAAAAATGTTGGTTCATTTCATTGTTCACATTATTTAAAACACACGCTGAAATTTTTATTTAAATACCTCTATTAGTTTTTGATATATCATGCTAAATGCGGAGAATTTTTATGAAAATTTAAGTTTTGAGAAAATTTAAGTTAAAGACCAATTTCAGCTGAAAAATATGTGATTGGTCAGCCTTCCTTTTCCCAGAAAAGATAAACTATTTTGAAAAGAGGAAAGTCTAAACTACAAGAAAAAAGAAAAAAAAATTAATTCATCAATATGGTCGATAACCACTGTTTTTAACGTAGTTGGATACCTTAAATTATGTTATTAATTTTTTTTATTAAAGTTAAAATTAGATTATAATGCTATCGATATTTGGTTTTAAAAATATCACCTTCGGATATTAATTTGATCAGAAATTGGAATATTTGATACTTAATTTATTGCTTTCAAAAAAGAGAAAAATATAATTGATTTGATCTCAGGAGACGGAAATGTAAACGATATTTCAATTAAAACTGCTTTTACTTTTAAAAAAAATTCTTAAAGTTTCAAAATTTTTTGAAATAATTCAGAAGTCTATTGTGAGCAAAATAACTCAATTTTGCTTTGCGCTAGATGATCGAAATTTGGTGATCTTTTAACACCGAAATTGAAACTTAACTAAACGATCTTACACACCAAAATTGAAGATGTCTCTCAAAGTTTGTACAAAATCTTTTCAGAGGTTATCAAGCAGTCCAGATGTTCGAATATAATTTAACTCGTTAACTACAATTCGAAGAGGACTAGATGGAATTTTAAAAAAAACGGCAAAGGCATTTTAAACAATAATTCGGAAAATATGCATTAATTTCGTGTATTAAAATAATTATGGGATTCATTCCTTGTGATTCAAGGAAATAAGTTCCTTTACTTTATTACGATCATTTTATTGCTAAAAAATGAAATATTTTGGTGATGAAATGAGTTCATATTTGTACAAAAAGACAAACCTTTTAAAAAATATGATGTAAAAATGTCATCCATATGTAATTATTCAAGAATTGTATACAGCACTTTCGGCGTATTTTTCCCTCTGATACCATCAAACTCGAGTTTACTGTTCACATTGTCGACCACCGTAAATTCTTTTTTTTTTCTTTATATGAGAAACAGTAAGGAAGAGACTTCCATACAGCCGACCACCACGCCACCACTGAAAGTAGCAGTATCGACAGAATTTGTTGAGGTCGACTGCTGAATAAGTATTGTGCAGCCTTACTTTGACCGATCTGTCAAAATAGCATTCCTTTTCGGGGTAGTAAATGACTCTCTTCCTCCCCATCTGCACTCTCTCAAACAGTGGAATGAAACTGTCAATCTTTAACATCCTATTTTTCAGGGTTTTGAGATGACCCGGTACCATCAGTACTGAAATTATTATTATTTCAATCTTCAGATCCTTCCTTAACTCTGAGATCTCCGTACATTCCATTAAATAGTGGTAAACTGTACCAATTTCCCCACAAATGCATTTATTTTCCTGCGTTCTTCCAAATCTGTGGAAATAGGTAGGAAATCTCACATGTCCAGATATTATTTGGATTATTGGTGGATGGTATCTTCTTATTTTTATATCCGGATTAGGAATAAAGTCGAAAGTAACTCTTCCTTTTTTTGGACGTATACTGTCTGTCAAACCATTGTAGTTTTATTTCTTTTCTCACTTCCCCTTTTAAGAGTAAGGAAGAGACTATCAAATTAGAAAGAATGACCGAATAAGTTCATATTTTGTTAGTTTTTATAGACCAAAATGACGGTATATTGATTTTTGAAACATATTGCAAAGACTGTTTTTTAAAATTATTCTAAAAGTTGCGAATTCTAAAAGGCGAGTCTTGATGACAGTACTAGGAGATAATACTTGATAAATCGAACCTCGTAAATTATTTCTTATTTTAATCTTTCATAAATTCTGCACTTTTTTGTGCATAGATAAATTTTCTCGCGTGCCATATTTTATTATCTGCCTGCCGCTCCAGAGAGGACGATAGGAAGAGTCCTCGAAGTCTCATAAAAAAGGGGAGAAAGATCCAGAACTGATGGACTTAACGTGTGTAGGGAGATACGACTTAGGAAGTACTTACACTATCAACTTTTAGTCTGTTTTGTCAGCATGCTGGAAAAAAATGAATTTAAAAAAATATTTTGAAAGCCTTTTAATCCATTTTTAGGAACAGAATGCAGTGAACGTGCTCTTTCCGACACGTTCTCGTACACCCCCTGACAATGTTCTTATCTTCATTTCTCCCCAGTATAAAAATTGTGGAAAGCCATGAGCACTACGAACGCTTGGATTCTTGGATTTCGAACTCCGCGCATGGCAATTTTCTGTTCCATGGAATAGCAAATTAACAAGACATATAATTTTTTTAATAAATTCAATTCTTGGTGGTGATGGTCCTAATGCCACTTGGTCATACCAAGCACGAATAAGCGGGGCTCTTTCGAATTAAGGCAGAGATGTGAGCCTTTCGTTGTGAACGAACACCGCTCAGGAGAAAGTACGACTTTGCACGAACACACACGACACAACCCTTTTTAGGGGGCGTTCGAACTCATTCGTACACTTATTCATCCCTCCGCAAGTCAGAATTTAGATCCAAATCAGAGACTGACTCATCCCTGAATCAGTACCCCCAGAGGTATCGTTTGTTATGGGAATTTGGAGGACTTCGCAGTCGCGACCTATTTAACGTGCTCCAATTGCCATTAGCCTACACGGCTAATGGCTCAATTCCTACTGAAGTCAATAAATATTTTTATTTTAGTGAATTTTTATCAAATAACTACCAAAATTTATTTAGTATCAACAAATTATTGATTTTTGCAAGAATTAAACTCGCATTCTTCACCTTCATGTGAAAAATACCAAACTCCTTGCATTTATCAATTACGCTACTGCCGATTGATTTCAATTTTTAGTACAAACTCCTAAAACATTATTTAAAGTTTTAAAAATTAATTAAATTTAATGAATGAATTGATATTTAAAAAAATTGTATTAACAACCAGTGTCCTCTACTACAAGTTTTAAAAGAATGTATTTAAATTTGAGTAGATGAATCAAAAGTATTTTATGAAAGATTTAAAATTTAAACAAGATACATAAGTATGTATAGGGAGAGTGTGAACTAATAGTAGGAAATGTAAAAGAAATGAAAAGTTTCATGCAACTCGGACGCTCATTTTTGACCAATCAAAAAGAAAATTTTATAATTTTGCAACAGGGCAACACTTTTAGTAACGAGTTTGCAACAAAAACAATTTTAGTAAGAAAATTATTTATCGAATTTTATTGCTTCCAAGTTACTGCGTTTTTTAGTTATCAGCAGGTGATGGATTTTTTGATACATTTCAAATCAATTTGATTACAAAATTCATACTATACATTAGAAATTGAAATAGTGCATCACATTTTATCCACCTAGCACTTTAAATTTCAGTATATTTCTATTTACATTTTAGAGAAGCCGACTTCCTGTGAATGGGTTTAAGGTATCCGACTAAGTTCGGAAGAAAATTTTTGAAAAATTTAATTTTTAGAAAACTCTTTAAAACTATGGTATTGTCAATTATAATACAAAATACTATACACACAACAAAATTATTTGAAAAGATAGTGCATTTTGAGAAAAAGGAAAATGTGTAGTAAATTTTAACGAAATTTAACCAAAGCGCTTAACACTCTGCACAAAATTGGAATGCAACAATCCTTTTTTTTTTTGTTTGCACACAAGTTATAGAACATAATGATGAAATAAATGAACCTAAATCTAAGAAAGAGTTTGAGATGCAAAAAAGTTATGGGTACAGATATGCGTGTACATGCATTTTTTCTACATATATTTATAATTTAACTTTTGTAAAAACACCTATAAATAAAAAGGTATTTCACCAATAATAAAACTTTTGGTACATTTGATTGCCCACATTATTTAAAACACACGCTGGTTTTTTTATGTAAATACCTCTATTAGCTTTTGAGACATGATGTAAACGATGGAGAATTTTGATGAAAATTAAAGTTTTGAAAAAAATGAAATTAAAAACAAATTTTAGCTGAAAAATATGTGAACCTGGATGATAGGTCAAGCCTTCCTTTTCCTAGAAAATATAAATTGTTTTGCAATGAGGTAAGTCTTATGTACAAGAAATAATAATTTTTTAAAAATTCTCCAATGTAGTCGATAAGCAGTGTTTTTTAACGTAGTCGGATACCTTAAATAAAAAAGGTAATAGAAGTAAACTTTTGTATGTAGACCACACACTAAATTTCAAGCCATCTATCTCGATTATTTTACACATTACCACGTTTTCAGGCAGACACAGCGACAGTGAAAGCTTCCAAGAATATGTTTTCTGCACCCAGGGAGTGAATTCAGAAATCTGAAGTGTCCTCTAATTTTCGAACTTAAAATCTTTGACAATTTTCTTTTGTATGTGTCCCTCAACTAGAAAGTAAAGATTATGGGAAACAATTGATTTCATTCTGAAACAATACCTTATACAAAAACTTGATAGTAGCAGTTCAAAAACAAAGCCCTTTAACTACGATCGTTACTAAATCTACGATCAGACGACGCCCTTGTTATGTGTGGCGAAAACTTATGAGAAAGATAAGGGCTGTCCCGATACTTAAAGGACACCATTTATCTCAAAAACATTTCGTGAGTCTTTCCACGTCCAGACTAGAAGTTAAGAATTTTCAAGAGCTAAGAATTGTTTCCCGTAGAATATTTCTGTACTCATGTGAAGTCTTTATGAACTGAGAAAGAGACAATGGAATGCCTTTCATCGTCTGCCATATACTGAAGATATGGAACATGATAGTGCTATAAGATTAATTTATTGTTCTTTTTTTGTTAAAAGATTAAACCATAGAATAAATTTATTTTTTATTTACATCCCTATAAAGCAAGAGAAAATATTATTGCCAAAAATAAAACATGATAAAAAATTTATGTGCGGATAGAAATAATAACTATAAAAAAATAACTGTCATGGCCAAAAACTTAAAGCATGAAAATAATTTTATTTACTTTTCATTTTTCTTTACTATCTCGTACTATGGGAAAGTAAAGGGTTGGCCAAAAAGTTAAACCATGAAGAAAAAGGAATTTTTATTCTATATTTGCTTATGTTTAAAGTGAAAATATCCTCACCAAAATATTAACACGTTTTCTGCCACTGACACGCATGTTCGTTACAAATAATATGCAATTGTACTAAGCCATTTATGTTATTAGATGTCACCTTCTCTGCTACAGTTTAAAGATAGCAAAGAAGAGGTCATCTCATTAGAAAGATGGCCTTGATATCAGGCGAGGGTAGTGACAGTGAGCCTGTTAAGCCATGAAAATAATTTTTTTTAAAGTTTTCTTATGTAAGGAGATAAAACAGTGGCATTGATAAAAAATAAACTAAAATTGGACTCGCATCACAAAAAATGTAATTTTGGAGTTATATCTGTTTTTTAAGTACATCAATATGCAACAATCCACATTGACTAATTTATGTTTGTGGTTCTGCACCAAAAGTGTCGATATCTACTTATTGGATTTGGTTTTATATTCGGTTTAAGTATATTCCCGTTCTCTTTTAGAAGCAACATAAAAGTTATTTTGAAATATCTCACATTTTTACTTACTCTCGGATACTTAGAACAGCATTACAGCTGACATGCTCTCTACACTTCCTTACCATAAGAGTACGAAAACATTTAACCCATGATATCACATTTAGCATGCTCCAGAATCGCAAACATGACGTATCACCAATGAAATCATGCTCTTGGAACCCTGTTGTTCATCAGCCGAGGATTCCTTCACATAAAGGCATTCTGAATCATCACATAGAAGAACAACCCCTCAAAAAGATCTACTTCGATCCATTCATTTACCAATTCAGTTATCGGAATTTTAAAACTAAAAATGTCATTAAATTGGAGATTATTTCTTACATTGGGCTTATGGTAAGTTATGGATCAAATTACATGGAGATAACGACATTATTTAATTGAAGAGATAATTATTGCATGCTTCAATCCATTTTCAGCCCAAGAATGCATGGCGTTTTTAGTTTTGTTTATATATTCTTTGAAAAATAACATAATTTCACAAATTTTGTAAATTTGCTATCGTGAAATTTAAAGAAAATTGAAAAGGACCAAATGACTCCACCATTAATCAAATAATATCCCAGAAACAGAAATCCCATAAAATTTATTTTTGAATAGAAACAAAGGTTTCTTTTTACTAATATATTTTTCAGCGCAAAAAATATTTGATAGAATTTTTCATCAGCTATTAACATACATTCGTCTGTTCTATAATTTATTATCAAAAAGCATTTAATAAAGTATTGCCAAACTTTCATTGTTACTCTTTTGAACAATCATGTGAAGCTTATAATATAAATGGTAATAAATATATGCCGCTTAATGGCTACACTATGCACTATAAATTGGTTTTTTCCAAATTAATTGATTACACTAATAATTTACTTACAATGATTTCGAAAAAATAACATTCTTTAATGACATAATCAACCGTTCCTACTGTCTTTCTACACTGACATCTATCGTCATTACCAAAAAGTCTTACTCGATGAATTGTTAAACTTATGTATTGTCTCAAGATGTCGAAAAAAAAAATTATCTTTATCCAGTTGAATCTAACTTCTTCAAACTATTGTTTTGTTTGCGAACTTTTTTTTGAGCACCATTACATTGTTGTTATCAGTTCATCCTAAATTCAATCTTCTTTTTTAATCTGAAAAATAGATCTAGTGTAGTGAATACCACTTTCTCCTGATAGAAGAAATGATTCGGTTAATTTATTTTCTATTCCAGTTTCATTCTATTTCCATCTTTCGGTAGTATTATAAAAAGAAATTTCATAAATTCGAAAATAAATTTACAGAAAACAAAAATTGAAACTCAGGCACAAAAAAGAATCTCTTAGCCTCTTTATACAAACGTAACAGAAAAGAAAATTTATTTCCATCAATTCAATGTTAAATCCCAACATTAGGAAAAAATATATAAAAGAATTAAGCGGAAAATCGTTTGGTGGGTATCGATCAGTATAATAAGAAGCCTGATTCAATTGTGGGAACTATTTATCTTTTGGTCCTTCTTAAGGTAACCGACAACATTCGAAGGAAAAAACTTTGTAAAATTGGATTTTTTATAAACTATCTATGATTTTTAGATGTATTGTCGATTATAAACACCATAAATCTAAACAAAATTATTTGAAAATATAATATATTTTGAGCAGTAGGAAAATGTGCAGTAAATTTTAATAAAATTTAACCAAAAGGGTTAACACTCTACACAAAATGGTAATGCAAGAATTCTATTTTTTTTTTTTTTTGTATGCGTTATAGAATATAATGATGAATGGAATGAACCAAAATCTAAGAAACTTTGAGATGCAAGGAAGTTATGGGTAAAAATATACGTATATATGTATTTGTTCCATAAATTCACGACTTAATTTTTCTAAAAACACCTATAAATGAAGAAAGTATTACACCAACAATTAAACCTTTGTTTCATTTCATTGCCCGTATTATTTAAAACACAAGCTGAGTTTTTTTATGCTAATATCTCTATTAGTTTGAGATATCATGTTAACGGTGCATAATTCTTACGAAAGTTTTAAGAAAATTGAAAGTAAAGGCAAATTTTAGCTGAAAAATATGTGAACCTGGATGATAGGTCAGGCCTACCTTTTCCTAGAAAAGAAACTGTATTTAAAAGAGGAAAGTTCTGAAATATAAGAAATAACAAATTTTAAAAATCGCCAATGAGGTAGAAAACCAGTGTTTTTAACGGATACCAGTGTGGATACCTTTAATTCTCTATGCCAAGGCATTAAAGTTTCTCCATTTTAAGGAGCCATCGATTTTCTGCGAAAGTGGCTTTCATGATCAGGCTCATATGAAGTGGGTCCAAAGTGGTTGTTTATTATTCTAGCTAAAGCCTCATAAAAACGTGATTGAGTATCACACTGGTTGTTATCCTCATCCTCTTCTTTTTTGTGGAGACAAAGTTTTTACCGTCATTCGAATTTTTTTGTCTCGTTTCGACATTTTTATAACGAGATAATGCTCAATTCCTTTGAAAGAAATTACTCTGTCCTTGTTATTTTAGATCCTTCCAAAGGATATCTAATTTTTTTCTGAAATAATCTGCACAAAAAATAATTGTGAAATTATTTAACAGTGAACTAAAAAAAGAAACTTTTCATCCAAAATCTGGTTGGATATAAATAGTTTTTGCTTGGGAATTCGTTAGAAATATTCGAAGTATAGCGGAATTTGTAATACAATAAAAATGTAACCACTTAACTGTTTTTCCCGAGTGCATAGACTTATCGAATTTTGATAGTTGTACGTAAAAATAAACCATTCAATATTATAATTACTTCGAATTCAAAGTTTTCAATAGATTTCAATTTCAATGAAAATATTCCAAAAATAGAAGGCGCCATCTTATCAAAGAAAATAAATGGGTAAATGAATTTTATTATATCCTTTGTAAGCATTTGTTTTTCCATAAAGAAAATGCAATGTGACAAGAAAATTCGGCCATGAAATTTTGATAAATCCCTGCATTTCAGAACTCCCTCAATAAATATTTTTGGAGTTACGCCTACCTGTTTTTCTGCTGTGAATACAGAAAACTCACAAGGGCAACTCAAACACTCAAACGCAAATGGATGCGGTTTCAAATACGGTTTTGGTCCAAATTTGTAAATATCAGATTTTCAGTAAAATATCATCACGAAGATTTAAATAAACAAACTAACAAACTAACTAACAAGTTTATTGAAGGAAAGTAGCGACCTGCAACTTTACAAGGTCGAGAAGTTGCCAACTGTTAGTGGATATCAGCTTCTATACACGAACAGAATATTTGAGAAACAATTAATTTACATAACAAAGAAAGGTCTAGAATGTTAGAGAACACAAGAAAACAAACTAAGAATCCATGCTTTGGATACAACAGCCATGGTTAGCATCGAACCCGCAAACTCTGGGTTTGGATTGCGTGCTTTGACCATTCGGCCACTGAGCTCGTGGTAAACTTTCTTTATGCGGCAATATTATCAGAAATTCTATTTTTCCAGCTCTTCGAATACCAGTTAATTCGTTGCTACAAAAATAAATCGGCTAAATTAATAATGTCTAGTACACAACATCTTAAGTGTAGATGTGTGACAAATCTGGGTTCAAATCCAGCAAGGATTTGACCTTTTGCCTGTACATACCATCATATCATACAACGCAAAAACGCAACGCAATGTCTTAGACGAATTTGGAGGGGCGATTCAAAAAAAGTTTGCACGCAGCAACATTTTGAAAGTAGAAATAATAGATGGGAATATTGTTACCCAGAGTGGAGGCAAATAGCACTAGTTGCCTTAAATTTGTCGTTCGAGATGATAGTGTTAATACCGAGGCCAAAACAACGACAGTCATGGCAAGTCGTCTAGAGGTGCACCTCTAGAGACGCATAGAAGTGCGAACCATGATGCGATTTCTATGGATAAAGAATTTATCCCCTTCGTAAATTCACTTAAATTATTCATATGTACGGAGACGATGCAATGAGAAGCAAACAGATGGCGAAATGGTGTCGTACTTTTGAAGCGGGCAGAGAGATTACTGGAAACGTTTAGGTGGGAGGTCTGGAAGAACTGCCATACAGCCCGGATTTGGCTTCAGTGACTATTTCCTTTTCCCTCCATTGAAGACCCACCTATCCGGAACAAGGTTCATATCAGACAGAGATGATCAAAAGGGTGCCGAGAACTGCCTCAAAAGCTAGGGACCTGATTATTACCAAGATGGGTTAAGCAAAATGGGCCCAGCAGTGTGATAAACGTCTCAACGTGTTCGGTGATTATGTAGAGAAGCGACCACCACATGAAACTTTCAATTACCATTTGTATCCCGTGTCTATTATCAATAAAATATTTTTTCCTTAGGCTTATAAATCTTTTTGGATCACCCCTCAGACATTAGAAATATCATGTTTTGTATTGATATATTTCAAAACTTTTATCTTATAACAAAATAATTTTTATATTATCCTAAGATTATAAAAATCACTTTTTAATGATTTGAATTTCATATCTGTTGAATTTTTCCTTTAACTTTAATATTTTTAATTCAATCCGATGCACTCTCAGAAACAATATTTTTAATAGGACTAAACTCATCCATCAAAAACCTCAAGCACGTATCATATCAAAAGATAAGGAGCACTTGAAATTTTGCAGTGTTTCTAAGTGATTCTTTGCATTTTAAATATTTTAGTACTTTTACTTAATTGCAAATTTAAAACTACAAATACTGCATTTAAAAGTGCAAGTGAGATTTTCCAATGTATGCAGAATGATTAATATTAGTTAGAATACATTTACATCACTTATCTCATTAAATAATTATCTACTCTTAGTACAGATTATTTTATTTTTCCATTGCCATAAACATTATATATAATGTAGATGCAGGTTCGAAGACATTGAAGAAGACTTTTCATTTTTAAGTTCGCCTTATTCTTATTCTGGAGGCAGGCAACATGTTTACAAGCAGCGCGAGCAAGCAGATATGACGGAAAAGAGAGAAATTAATTTTGCCTCGGTTATAAAGCATATTTTGATAGGGAGAATATTGTTTGTAGTGCCAATATATTATTCAGATTCTCAGAAGGATTTCTGAACATGCGACTTTCAAAGCAGGGGAAATACAGGGATCATTTTGTTAAATTGATCGTTTAGGTCAGCAACTTTCATCAATCACTCTCACCGTGAGAATTGCTGTCCAAATCACTTTACAAAGCATTTCTTGAATTAATTAAGAAAGGTAACGTGAAATCGGATCAGGAAATAAGAGAATATTTTAAAATGACTTTGATAAGGGCCGAATTAAGATAAAACTTTAGAAAATAATTTGGATTTAAATAAGATAAAATATCATTACATATTATATTTACATATTAGTCATTGATAAAGCTTAACATAATGCAAAATATTGTACTTAAAATATAATCTTCAAGAACAACTAACTGGTTAAAATGGTGGAAAAAATATCAAAAAAAATGTAAATAAACATACCGATACAAAACACTCAACAAATATACCCCTTTTTTATTTCCATAAAGAATAACAAAACGATCTGCAGTCGCAGTTAAGTTTCTCGAGGAAAATGGAAAGAAAATTTCAAAGGAAAAGAAATTAAATTCAGATGGCATGCTGTTAATTCCCATTTACAAGATGATGTTATTTCAACATAAAAACAACTTTGAATTTAAATACCGTTTTAGTATATCTGAATCAATAATTCAGTCAGCGCAACAACTCAACTCGGCACAAGAAACATGTTTCGGTTCTTTCAAACAGAATAAAATCCCCCTGCTGTGATTTAATACAAAAGAAAAAAATAAATTTATGGCCACTTTTCTCCACTGTTCCGGAGCTATTTCATTCCTCAGCACCTGCTTGCAATCGATTTTCTGCCTAGGCGAACAAGAATTTCTTTTCTCTTTCTTTCGAGTGGCAACTTCAGAAGTCTTGTTAAGAACTAAGAAACAAACAACAGATTTTATTCTTATATAAAGGATTTGAATTTGTATACTTAATTTTGATGAAGAAATTTTCGCAAAAGTTCGCCTCATAGTATGGTTAAATATTTTTACCATATGTTTTGTAAAGTCTGGAGCAAGTGGATTCAATTTTCAACGAGTTGGAGCAAAAATGTATATTAAATAAATATAATATATGTAAATGTAAATAAATATATATATGTGGGAGTGTCGTGATGGCCAAGCAATAATAAGTTCAGATGATAATTTAAAATTTAATGGATGACAATGAAGTTAGATGAACAAATGGTGATGACTCATTTACAGGATGGAATGGATGACAAAGTTCGTCTATTAACAAACAAGTTTGTCTTTTAACAATACGTCGTAATTTCGTGTTCCGTCTTTACACATACGTCTTCGGTTGTTTTTTGAACGTCGTAATCATGCCTCGTCCAGACATGAACTGCCCTTTGTTCACGTCTATCCACCAGAGGGCTACTTAGTGGCGGAAAGTGAGGTCACAGGCGAAGCTCAATGGCGGGAATTAATATACCTGGCACCACATATATGTAAATAAATATAAAATATTTATTTACAGCTAATCATATCTTATAAAAATTATGTTTAATTTAAAATTTGAATACTGACTTATTTACAAAATACACAGTATAAACGGCTCTCGAACGGAAATTGTATATTTGTAGTTTTCAAAATTCCTCTATCACAGAACCGAATAAGAATTTTCAAAAGTCCACCAAAATTCCTTTTTTCTATCTACATCGACAATTATACCGGAATCCCGGCCAAGAGGTATCGCTTCTTCCCCATGATTCAAGTCTGGTTCAAAATCACGAGGTCCGTCCCAAAATTACCCTAGTGTTGATTCTAAACGGGACGTTAATATAACTGAACTAAACCCAGTCCCGGAGGTAGCCCAACCGGGGTGGGTACTCTGTAAATGTTGTCATCTTTGCTTGAATGCTTCATCATGAATTCAACTATGAAGCAACACGTTCTGCTATTAAAGCTTTTTTTATAAGAACAATGACTGCACACTTACAGCTATCACAAAGTTTTGGGCATTAAAAATCAAAAAATTGGATCCAATACCCTCAAATTTGAAGAGACCGGTTCAATAAACTAAACCAACTTTCAAATCCTGCCTGGTTGTTCTTTCCCAAGCGTTCTATCCGTGGTGTGAAAGAGCCCCTTTCCCCTTGTAAAAAGGGGATAGTTCAAGAAAGCGTGAGTGTCACCTTCACACGAGCTGGAAGTCAGACTTTGGCCCTCGGGTGCTCATTTGCTCTTACCCTTAGAAGCTACTGCACAAACTCGGGTTAAATCACTGACTACGTCAACAGGCTTGTATATGTTAAATGTCATAAGTAACAAATACAACATCTACATTATTTATTTATTCTTTTTTCGAATGAGACTATTTCAAATATCACAAATCTCAAAGACCTTCAACAATACAACCTTCAGAGGCTACTGGTTTGTTTTACAAAGAGTTGACTTAAACTGAAGAATCTCGGAATAGTTTTCTATCAAAGAACTTCTGGTTAGCTTTCAATCTGTGACTAGAATCCATGGCGCAAATGTACTTCTTCCATACATGTTTTAAAAAATATACATTTCTTCTGGGTTAAATTTGAAACAAACAATCGTAATCCTATAAACAAAATCGTACTCCTTACTTTTCTTCAAATTCATCAAATTCTGCCTTGCTGTCCAAACTTGGTAAAGAATTCAAATTTGTCCCCTCAACCCCAGCGAGTCAGCCTAACGACAGCGAAGCAACAAGAAGCTACCGCTTGAATATTGTCCTTTCGCAGGAAATAAAACCGTGATCCTTCTATTTTCGTATTGAGGCCACGGTGACCAGGTGGCAAGATCTCAGCTTGTGAGTCAAAGTATTCAGGCTCGAGACTCGATTGAACCGAAGAACCGTCATGTAAGGAGGTATGTTGCACGTCAAATCTATTAAGGCCAAACGTCTTTCCTCTATTTTTCATGTGGAGCGGTTTTAACTCTTCAGCATAGGTCCCATTTTTTGAACATCAGTACAAGTAAGAAATCATTTTGAATCTAAATTCAGGCGAATCAGATAAATCAGGCATTTATCTGATTGGTTATTTGCATAAGATTAATATATAGTCAAAATGGAAGAAAATATATTTTGTTTAAGATATAAATCCAATTTTTAAAGAGAAAATCACTAGTGAGCTTAGCCTCTTTTTTCCTTGCCTTATCTACATTTATTTCCTTTTTTCTCTATTTCATTTATATAAAACTTTTCATTTTTAACGGAATTACTTTTTAATGTATAAAAATATTGAAAGAATAAGGATACCTATATTTTACATACAATTCTACTTTTAAATGTTTTTGGTAAAAGAATCATAAATGTACAACTTTAAAAATACTTAACCTTTATCATTCAATTTTATACACTGATGGAAAAAAAATCCCAACACCAAGAAAAAATTATTGTACAGTAATGAAATTTTAGGAATACATTTGTCTAGGTAACATATTTGATTAAAGTTTCAAGAACACAGGTAGAGCCATTGGCGAGAAGAGCATTTCAAATGTGAAATGTTGGTACATTAGTAACCGGTGTAACCGCCAGAATTTTGAATGCAAGCGTGCAAACGTGCATGCATTGTGTCGTACAGGTGTCGGATATCAGTTTGTGGGATGGAGTTCCATGCCTGTTGCATTTGGGCGATCAATGCAGGGACGGTTATTGCTGGTTGTGGATGACGCTGGAGTTGTCGTCCAATGATATCCCATACGTGCTCGATTGGAGAAAGATGTGGTGATATAGTGGGCCAAGGCAACATGTCGACACTGTAGAGCATGTTGGGTTACAACAGCGATATGAGGACGAGCGTTATCCTGTTGGAAAACACCCCCTTGAATGCTGTTCATGAATGGCGGCACAACAGGTTGTATCACTAGACTGACGTACAAATTTGCAGTCAGGGTGCGTGGGATAACCACGAGAGTGCTCCTACTGTCATACGAAATTGCTCCCCAAACCATAACTCCAGGAGTAGGCCCTGTGTGTCTAGGCCGCAGACAGGTCACTAGCAGGCGTTCTCCTGGCCTCCTTCTAACCAACAAATGGCTACCACTGCGACCAAGGCAGAACTGGCTTTCATCAGAAAACACAACAGATCTCCACTCCGTCCTCCAATGAGCTCCAGCTTGACACCATTCACGTCGCAAACGGCAGTGCTTTGGAGTCAGTGGAATGCACTGTACAGGGCGTCTGGCTCGGAGCTGTCCTTGAAGTAACCGATTTGTAACAGTTCGTTGTGTCACTGTGGTGCCAACTGCAGCTCGAATTTCAGCTGCAGACGCAGTACTATTAGCCACAGCCATACACCAAATACGAAGGTCTTCTCTTTTAGTAGTACCGCGTGGCCGCCTGGAACTTGGTCTTCTTGAGACAGTATCTTCCCTTGACCACTGCCACAGTGGATACATTCCTGCCAAGTCTTTCAGCAATATCGCGGAAAGAAAACCTACCTTCTCGTAGCCTTACAACACGACCTCGTTCAAACTCAGTGAGCTGTTGATAATGGCTTCTTCGTCTTCTCAGAGGCATCCTTGACTAACATTAACTCACTGCGTCAAATCTCAACTGTAAATAACAATCACGAACCTTACAGCGCTTATTTAAAGCAAACCTCCTTTGCATGTTCATAGTGTCGCTACTAGCGCCACACTTACGCTCGTAGCTCGAAATTTGAATCGACGTCATATTTCAGATGTATAAACACGCCTACCAAATTTCGTTTATCTAGCACAGCTCCTTCCTAGTGATGGGATTTTTTTTCCATCAGTGTATTTATACAATCAGAAAATACTTTTATTATTTCTCGTTTAGAATAAAGGAA
The DNA here is from genome assembly GCA_026543055.1 of Argiope trifasciata. NCBI lineage: Eukaryota > Metazoa > Arthropoda > Arachnida > Araneae > Araneidae > Argiope > Argiope trifasciata. Next base: position 1,322,278 of record JAPMOQ010034798.1, read on the forward strand.
AATTTAACCTAAATTTAAAGAAAATTTATTCATATTATGATAGAATACATTTTAAATATGGAATATAAAATTTATACATATTATAGATTGCGTTTTCTATGTTCCTACGCTATCATATCGATAGAATTAAAATAATCTGAAATGCTTCCGCATGAAGAAGGGAATTTGTATGTATGAGGGAAGGAATTTTAAATCACAAACTGATTACTTCAACTCGTTCGAATGCAAGCAGAAAAACATAAGTCACTGGGTTGCCATCACAGCAATACTGGCAGGTACTGTACTCACCGGCTATGGTGCAATTTAATTTAGTTATATTAACGTCTCGTTGTAAAGCAACACTAGGACTATTTGGGGACGGACCTCATCATTTTGAACCATGGTCAGATGACAAGGTTGATCCTGATCCGGCACCAGCCTCAACACACCACACGAGAGCGAGGACGTTTGGTCTGACAGATTTGACGTGCAAGAGACCTCCCCCTCACACGACGGTTCTTCGGTGGAATTGAGTCTCGAACATGAAATCCTCCGGTTACGAAGCATGACCTTACCACCAGTCCCATCTGCAGGGTGAAGGAATTTGTAATGTAATTTTATTTTAATCTATAAATTTTAAACAAGAGTGAATGTGTTGATTAGTCCTTATCTTTCAAAATAAATTTCTGTGTGGTAATAACTATGAAATTCAGGTTTTAAATCCTTTGAATACAAATTTATTTGAAGCATTTTTTTTTTTTTTTGCATGGAGTACGTTTAATTTTCCGAGTATGGTAAACGCAATAAATACAACAATAGTTCTGCAAGAATTCATTTACTTCATATTCATTTAGGAAATATATACATAATACTATGATATTGAGTTATATCCAAAGGCTATTAATAATACGTTAATATTCAAACCAATGCATGACCTTTTTGTCAAGCACATCCAAGAATTGATCTTATGTCTTTTCTCTTCCAATCTTATATCTGCGCATTCTTGATTAGTTTAGTTAAGTTATACTAACGCCCCGTTTTAAAGCAACACGAGGGCTATTTTGGGACGGACCCTGCCATTTTGAACCACGGTGAGATGACAAGGACGACGCTTGAACTAGCAACTCCCTCTCCACACCTCGCCACACCAGCGGGAGGACGTTTGACCTGACAGATTTAACGTGCAAGAGACCCCCCTCACACGACGGATTTTAGGATGAATCGAGTCTCGAACCTGAAAGCCTCCGGCTCCAAAGCCGAGACTTTACCACCAGGCCACCGCGGCCCGTCTGTGCATTCTTGAGGCTCGAACTCGGGACCATTGATTCCGGAGGCATGTTACATAAACCCTTGACAAAAGCGTACACTCTGATCTGAAAGTTCTTATATGGCTTATGAACTTACCAAAGCATTGATCTCCCGCTCCAGTGATATGTATGTAGAACGAACGATGTTATAGCGCCAAGTGTTTTTGGCTGGTAAAGAACGTTTTAATCGCTCCAAGTATTATGGCGACTTTTGCTACCGGTAGAGGATGGCACGAAAGTCGTATTTCTTAGTTCAGAACCAGGGTCACCAATGTGCATTCTTGAGGTTCGAACTTGGAATCTTTGGACCCGTAGGCGTGTAACATAACCCCTAGACAAAAGTGTACACTCCGATCTGGAAGTTCTTATATCGCTTATGAACTTACCGCCACATATCTAACAAATTAAATAAGCGGCGATTTCCTAACACGCTGAGAGGTCAGCCTTCGAAACAGACTGAAGCAAACTAGCAGAAGTAATAAAAAATACCACACAAATTTACGAAGACATACGTTTTCTTCAATAAATATCACTATTAAAAATAACTCAGGGTCTATGTGTCAAAAATATCTAAATAACCACTAAATGCATATTTGCATTTAGTTAAGTATTTACGTCTCGAGTTCTGAAATTAGTGAACATGCAAACGAAAAACGGAAAATTAAAAAACAAATGAACTAAACATTAAAAAAATTCGTTCGTTTAAAAACGAACTGGGATAAAACATTAATATACATTCACAACCTTGCACACAAACACACACACACATACAAACTCACACACGTATAGCGAATGATTTTTAACTGATGTCAAAAGAGGCGTGGTCCTCCAATCTTAAATATGCATAACTCCACCTGAAGCGGTCGAGATGAAGCGGACATTTTTTTTCTCTTCATTTAGAGCATGCAATATTAACTCTTAATTGCAAAATCGATACATTAATCGACTGGTTCTGCTATGGAGCTTTCAATGTTCTTGCCAGAATTTATGTTTTTGCAATCGATCAATCAAAATTTATGAAGGAATATTGCTTATTTAATTTTTACATACGATTAAGATAATAAAAGTTCTGACATTTTATTATGCCTTATTAGATATTCTAGCAGATAAAGATAGATATAAATGCTTTTAAATCTATCATGAAAATACTTTTCGGAATAAAAGTATTTTCATGTTTAATTACCCACCTTCGGGAATATTGTTGTTCATCTACTTTAGTAACAAAATTAATTTAATCAGACTCCTCAATATCCATAAAATAATTCTCATTCAAGTAAAAGAAACTAACACTTCAAATTATACTTGTAGGATTAAGAAGAACTGTAATACAAGCAAGGTACAGCATTAAATGGCAAAACCGCACCAATTGTTTAAACTGGGGTTCTTTCAAAGTTTCATATTTTAGTATCTTTCGAAAATGACACTTGGTGATAGTTTGTGACAACTGATGACATATCTGTTTTTGTTGATGTTCCTGATGGCACTTGTCAAAGACAATTACGCTGATAAAGTCAGTGATTTCAAGCCGATATTTTTGCGTCTCTTGTTTTTGAATAGGCCATCTAGGTCCAAGAGTACGACTTAGCTACTCAACCATGACAACCCTTTTTAGGAGGCAGACTTCATTCATTCATCCACAGATCATAATTTATACGTGAATCAGAGAACGAACACTTCTGATACAGCACCAAGAGTAGAACTACTCTCAACATAGAGGTCTTTGCGACCACGGCAAATTTATACGCACGCCAGTCACTACCTCAAAAGGAGGGTCTTCGGGGGCGGATTCGAATTCAAAAATACAGGGGTGCGAATCCAACGTCCTTCCAACCAGGCTATCAAGGGCTCCGATGAAATATCTAAGGGCCATGAGATTTCGTATAAAATTAAAAGAGGAACTTAGATAATAGTTGACGTTAGGGTACAGCAGTCTTATCTCAGATAGCAGGCACCTCATAACGTTACTTGTATAAGAAGCAAAGTACAGCATAAAAAAGACTAGACAAATGACCAGGTGACATCGAAAAAATATGTTACCCTGGATTATATGCCAGGCCTTCCTTTTCCTAGAAAAGGTAAACTGTTTTGTGAAGAGGAAAGTCTGATCTACAAAATATAAGAAGTTAAAAAATTCGCCAATGTGGTCGATAACTAGTGTTTTAAACGTAGTCAGATACCTTAAGCAGAAGAACAAAGTAACTGAATTATCATAGATTCTCATATACTTATTAAGCTCCACTAAATCTTCTATTAGATTTTAGCTTTTAGTTGGATACCTCCCTCAAAATGCCCAGTTATTCATTTCTATAATCACGAAATAGCCTTAATATATTTTTGGATATTTAAGACACACACAATTCCAAGAATTATTGCTTTTCACATTAGAAATTTAACAATCAACACCATACTTAAATTTCAAAAATGACTTCTAAAGATTGGGTGATTTCATTTAAATTTATTAAGGGAGCTAAATCATTCACACTTTGAATCGGCGATCCTTAAATTCATCATCATCTTTAACGATGCGAAATCTGTATATTATTATGGATAGTCTAATTCCATCCGCCGCTATGCCTTGCAATTTTCTCGCCAAAATACCTCAGCTAGAAATGCCTATCCTCTGATATCCATTGTAGGATCCTTCATCGCCACCAAATGCATGCTTAGTTGGCGATAGAAGAGATTTAGTGCAATAATCGAGTCAGATCTGTAACGACGATGTTCTCAAAGCTTAAAGCTATGCATGCGGTCAGGAATGGACATGGTTATGCTTAATGGCCTTTCTGGGTAATGACATGTAGAACATGAACGGGATATCTTAAAACTGGTTTCATCCTGCCGTTATTGTTTATAGGATATGCACACTAATTCAGGATAGCTTTTGAGAACTAATGCTTATTTTAAATATTAAGAAATTGGCTAATTGAAAGTTTATAATGTGTTGGCAAAAATTTATTCTATAGTGGACGGCTGTAAGTATGATTTAGAGGAGGGAGTAGTTTTCTCTAAGCGATTTCACTTGAAAATTGTAGTACTGGCGTGAAATGAGTTGTTTAACTTTCTATTAAAGAATTCAGATTTGATTATTTTTGTTTAGTTGTATGAGTTTAGTTTAATTATATATTAGCACATTAAAGGCGGGGGTTGTAGTACTACGATTTGATCCGCGTTACCTAGCATACTTTCGTCAAGATCCCCCACCTTTCATGTGTTAATGTTCCGTTTTAAAGCAACGCTAAGGCTGTTTTGGGATGGACCGTGTAATTTTGAGCCACGGTCACAGGACAAAGACTGTACACGAGCTGGCAACCTATTTTCCTCTCTCAAACTTCCACACCCTACCAATAGGAGGATGTTTGGCTCCAGACATATTTAACCCATTCCACTTACACGATGGTTCTTACGTAAAATTTTGTTTTAAACTTGAAACCCTCTGATTTCAAAGCTGAGACCTTGCCACTAGAGGCCCATCAAAATATGAGATATTCTAAAAATTGTATGCAGAATTTATTTGTTACAGCATCAACGACTGCCACTTAAGTTTCATAAGTCATTCAATAAATGGAAATACGGTACTTTTCAATAAATTGAAATAGTACAGCTTTAACCTTTTTTTCCATTTAATGGAACAGCAAAATTTGAAATAATCAAAAATGGATAAAAACAATAAATCCCTTTTCATTGTTTAATCACCAAAATGTATATTCAACAAAACATTATTATAAAATGTATTGTTCGAAAAAATGAATATTTGAAAAGCCTAAAACAAAGTAGAGTTTTTCGATATTTTTTTAAAAATTTCATTCTGATTAGATAAAAATCTTTAAATGTTCTAGGTGTTCTACATTATAAAGATATCAAATAAAACTGATAATTTAGATTCAGAATTATAGTAAATCAGGGCATGCATTTTATGTTTCGATTTTTTTTCCTTCTGTCTAATACCAATTGTCATACCAAGCCGAATGAGAGTAGCTCTTTCGAATGAAGGCAGAAGTGTGCGCCTTTCGTTGTTAACGAGCACAGTTCAGGTGAAAGTACGACTTTTTGCTCGAACACACAAGATGCAACCCCTTTTAGGGGGCAGTCGAACTCATTCATCCATCCACAAGTCAGAATTTTGATACAAATCAGAGACCAACTCATCACTCATTCAGAGGTATCATTTGTTATGGGAACTTCAAGGACTTTGCATATTGAACTTGCTCCAACTGCCATTAGCCAAGACGGCGGTCTTTGGCAGAGACAAGTACAGTACTCGCTGCCTTTCGGTTACGAGATGGATGCTCTACCAACCGGGCTTCCACGGCCCCGTAGATATTTTTAAGACTGTTAAAAGTCAATTTCACATCAGAAAAAAAAGTTTATGAATATTTAGTGCGTGTCCATAAAAATATTTCTAAAAAATTAGCATTTAATTGGAACTATAAAAGAATATATATTTTTGTTCTAGAAAAATTTATATAGTATAATAAAGAAAAAATATAGAAAAAAATTAAAAATTGAAGAGTACTTTGAAATAAATTTATGGGTAAGGCCAGGAATACTTTGCAAGTCTTTAATGGGAAAATAAATCCGAAATATTTACCTGAATCTAGCATTTATTCATGTAATCAATCGGTGATCATTGGCCAATTCTTTTGGTAATTATTCCCTGATAGATGATTGATATGATAAGTAAGAAAAAGTCGAATATATATTTTGACGCCTTTTTTTTCAGACTTACTGAAACCCAAATTTCATTTAGAACACAATTGCAGCCGCATAACGACATACGAATATGTATTTGTTTCACTCATTGCAATTTTGAGTTACCCTGTTTAAATGTATGCAAAGTTGCAAACAGATTTACATTCAACACCTTACCGCATTGTCAATTGTCTAGATTTTAGATATTAACTCTGGGCAACGAATTTGATTTATCTAGCTCTTTACATTTTATAGTTATCGAGATTACCAGTAGTGGAACAGCCAGACACACAGCATTCTGAATATATTCACAATATTCCATCCGAAATTCGACTAAAATCTTATAATTTCGTTTAAAGCCTTCCTTCCAAATTTCACAATTCTAGCACAAAGCATCTTGGAGTTATCTACACAGACAAATATAAATCCAAAAATGTGTTTTTCTCGAAAATTCGTCAACAGCTCCAGTAAAAATAATTTTGAATGATTTCAGTAGTTCATCCTTTGATATTTCGTATACGAGGAAACGATGATTCTTTTCTTTGTAACAGACTCTTAAATTTTGTACATGTTTTCGAACAGATGTTGATCAGTAATAGAAAATAAATGAGTATATACCGATTACTAAATTTACCAAGTATATACCGATTACTACATTTACCAAGTATATACCGATTACTACATTTACCAAGTATATACCGATTACTACATTTACCAAGTATATACCGATTATTATATTCACTGAGTATATATTGATTTGCAAACGCATTTCCTGTCTTGAAAACAAAATGATATATTTCCATTTAATTACCGGATTAATTTTGCATCATCGAGTTACACATCTTTCTTGGAACCTGGATTTAACTTAATCTTATATATTTTACAAAGCGCTGTTTGAAACAACAAACCCACATGGAATCAGCACTTAAATTGATTATCTAGCATACGAAGCAATTTAAACAAACTGCTTCATATAATTCCTCCTTTACAAAATTAAAGATCTGAAGAATCAGTTAAGCCCTTCATAGAGGTTTTTTCCTTCAAGAAACTTTCACGATTCTTTTTGCCTGGAATAATTGAATCAGTTTTCAATTAAAGTCTCGTTCTTTTACCTAAGATTTTCTAAGAAGAATTTTATTATCTGACCTGCTTAATCTGGAATGTCAAAAAGTAAGTTCTGTTTTACTTTCTTATTATAGTAGAGCAGTTTACTTTGATCTAATGGCTCTTTTTTACTTTTTTTTAAACTATCGTTCTAGTTCTTACTTTTGTTTTCATTCAATTATCTGAGAAATTTACAAAAAGAATTAAGTTTTTGGTGGCATTGCCGTTCCTCAACCCCAAGTTTCTGCATACTTCTTATAATGCATTTTTAAAAAATTACAACCGTTGACGCCTTTGCCACAAAATTAAACCGTATAAACAGGGCTTATTGTGACAAGCTGCTATTCTCATTAATTATCCAAAACTTTTCACAAGAAAATAACTACCAACAAAAATTCAAACAATCTTCAAACTGTTGGTAAAAGGCTAAAAGTCTTTCCCATCATGCTTTCTATAACACTATCTTAGCTGTTTTCGGTTAATATCACTCGCTTCACACAAGTGGGGAGAATAATATCTGTATTTAAGAATCTCAATATCATATAGGTTTCGAAAGAAATTAAAACATAATGCTTGTATCAGTTATATAACTCTTCTCTTTTGGATACTAGATGGCGAAGCCTCGTAGGCTATCCCTTAATATATTGCGCATCGCGAGTGTAATCAGAATGAGATGCGATACTGTTCTGTTAAGCTGCATGTGAATATCTTATCTTTGTGTTTATTCTGAGTACGAAAGTGGTTATTAAAGAAATATTCCTGAAAACATAAATTCTGCATTTTCTCTTGGACGATTCTTAAAAAGTTTTGCGAATTAAATGACAAAAAGAAATATATAAGAGGGTTAAAATATGTTAAGTTTATTGCTTTGAATGTGACAGTAATTTAATTTTACATACGAATGCATGCAGCGAAATTACTCAGAAATTATCTTATTTCAACGCCCAATATATTCATCTAATATAGGGATATTTTGTGTTAAGAATTCTTAATCTAGGAAAGAGGTTGTAGAATGCATATTCGTTTGAGCCAATTAATTACAAAATGTAATGCAGATTTATGATGTCTTCTAGTATATCTTTAGTATGTCTATAACATACTAAATAAAAGGAATTACATATCCCTTTGTAACCTTTTTCATAAAAGGAATTAACAGGTCTCGCAGATGTAGTTGGTCCAAGCTTAAGATATGGTTGGTTTATCGAATTCAATTTAAAAATGGATAGACATGTAGAAATATGTACAATTGTTAATGAAAGCTTATATTTAATATACATTCAGAAATTATTCTAAGCATCATATACGTAATTAATCCTGTTGATTCGCTGTATTTTCAGCTTTTGGGTTCACAAAATAAAAAATAAAAAACTCGACCACGAAAAAGATATCACAGGTCATTGCGCAATTAAAATTTCTGAACTTGGGAGTGTACGGAAATTGACAATTCATCCAAACTCTCCAAGTTAAATATAGAAAGAGAGGAAATAAGAAAGATGTTTGATTGCATTTTAAATTAGAGAATACAAAAATTCATTAAGATTGTTGAGTACATTGAGTATACAAAGTACATTAAGTAGATATTCGGATGGAAACTGGATCTTTTATTCAAAATATTTTATTCTTTCAATTGAATTACATATTTCAAATGAGGATCGATTATACATTTGTTGTTTTCCAGAGTTAGTAATGCATATAAATGGCGATGAATATACATTTTGCTTATCAACAGACTTTTAGAGCATAAGAGACCCTCAACTCGCTGACTATACAATACACTATTTATTTTAAGCCAACAAATAAGAAACAAATGCACTGGCACAGGATCTGTGTTTTTCAGAAGCTCATACTCATCTGTTATTAACCATTTTACCATTACATTGCGAAGAATTTTTCATCTTTTCGATACAATCACTTTTGAAATCTGTACGATTAACTTCTTTTAATAAAACATATTAAACTTAATATATATAGCTGCTAGTATACTATAAACATACACAAATATGTAAGTAAATATAATTTTTTCCTTTAAATTTCCTTTTATGAAAGAAACAAAACTTAATGCTTATAGTTGCTGGAATGTTATAAATTTAGACAGTAAATATATGGGTAAATATCTCAATATTATCTAAATAATTCAAATAATGAAGCGATATTTAAAGCTGTTGCCTTGCACAGATTAATATTTACATTTAGTTCCATTATCAAGCGAACTGGAATGATTTCTCCAAAACTATTTCCCAACACGTTGACTGCCAACTGTGAGATAACTTTTAGATTGCGTTCTTTTCTAGGATGAAACCATCTATGTTATTAGATGACACCTTCTCTACTACAGTTAAAAGATAGAAAGAAGGGGTCATCTCATTAGATAGATGGTCCTGATATCAAGCGATGGTGGTGGCAATAACGATGGTATTTCCTTTCTTTCCTAGAATAAAATTTTGATTTTGGGGTAAGGTGGGGAAAGCCAAAAATGCTCTCAATTGAAACCAAAATTATATACAGAACTATAATTTCAATGACAATACATTTTTTAAAAAATAATTTATCCACGTTACAGCGTTTTTGAGTCAAAGACTACACTATAAGACGGTAAAACTAATGATGGATTCATTTTAAAATTCGATGCTGGAGTAAACTATATGTGATAAAGTCGTATATTTATTTCCTTCCATCTATTTCTTTAAGCTTTGTATTTATGGTTCTCTCTTCAACTCTGAACTGCAAATGTCTGTACGAGTTTTATTCGAAATTTGGTCCAATCCAAACTCTTGGTCATATTCCAAATTTGATGCTTCTTCAAATCGTCGTTGCATTATCAAAATCATATACAAACCGGCAGATATAATTACAAAAAGTATGTTTTTTAATTATATCTTTGGGAGGAAGATATAATTCTGCTCAACTTGAAGAAGAGTTGAAACATATAGATTACTAAATTCCGAAGTCAAATTTTGTTAAATACAGCATTCCTTCTTTGTTAATTTTGGGCAAATTAATCAATGAAAATTAGGATGAATCTATATAATTTTCCAACATTGAAAACTGGAGATCTGACTTCAAAAATCCTTTCCCCATTAAAATTCCAAAAAATAAAATTAATACAGTGATGAAATCAAAAGAAACATATTGAAAATAACTATTACTGACATTTCTTTTATTTCATCCGCGGAATAAAACAAATTTTTCTCATCGAATCCTGAAGAAAATAATTCGATTTAACCAAGTAGGAAAGCGATTTGGAGAAATTAAAATAAACGACTTTGAAAAAACTGCAGCAGAATTTAATCAAAATGTGAAACTAATTAAATCGTTCATTTAAGCCAGAGGGGAAAATAAAATTAATAAACGAGCCAACATTTTTCTTCATCTCACTAAAATTATTTATTCTTATTATTTTAAACTTACATTTTTTCTAATTATTTCAATAAAAGTTATTTATTATTATTAACTATATATGCAACTTAATATCAAAAAATATCCGCAATTAATCAGTAATCAAGCTTAACTGTACCATTAGAACAATTTGCTTTGATTTACGTTTCCTTAGTTGAAAACCTGCTCAGGAATACTCATTTCTATATTTTAACTGAAATTTTTATGTTATATATATTGCCAAGTATCTGGCATAATGTGGCGGATGGTCATGCCTAATACAAGAAAGCCGGATGGAACGAACTTCTATAAACTCATTTTATTGCCCAACAACACCAGGTGACAAAGTATTTATACAAACATTCACTCTACAAAATATTCTCCTTTTTTAGAGAATACTGAACCCTCCATTTATCTGACCACGTAGAATGTGAACACTGCTTAACCAAATAAATCATAGAAGCGTCGAGTTCAAAATGAAGGCTCTGTACTGATAGTTTATACATATTTAACTATTGCACTGCACATTTCAAGATTTCATCAGAGAAAAAGTAAGTTAAATTATATAAATTTTTCATATTTTAGCATAATTTCTTTTAATACCTAACTCAAATGCAGGATTCATAAATGAAATATTAATTTTAATCACATACCTTAAGAAAATTGACTCAAAATCATTTTATTTTTCACTGATAATCGATATACTGAAATGTATAGGTAACCATAAGATACGAATCAAAAAGATTTTAGTTTTTTGAAAACTAGGCAGAGTTGTAAGGAAGACGAATAGTCACGAACAGCATACTCCAGAATGTATTGCATAGTAAATTCTTTTAGAGCACCATGAACATCCACTATGCAAGAAGCGCATTCCTTTTCCGTTTTTTATGTACCAGATATGGATATTTTATTTCTGAAAAACTTTATAAAACATGAAACAAACATTTTTTTCATGAAATGGCCTATGTCTTGAAAAGTTTATTTATCATTAATTAACCTTTAAAATAATTTCCATTATTATATATTGAATGGCCTTATTTTTAGGCCTTCAAAAATTCCCATTTTTTTTAAAGAAAAACTAATAAAATTGTTAAACATTTACCACAGTAAACATTTCAAAGATTTCACACATTTCAAAGAAAACAATTTCTGAAACAGAAAAATGAAAAAACTGACTCGTAACATACATACATACATACATTAACAAGGGGAAAAAAAGCAAAAATATTTCGAGCAAAAAGAACGAACAAATAAACAGACTTAATATATGTGAAACAAGAAAAAAAGAAACGAAATGTATTCAAAGAAAGAAAAAGAAAATCTAATGAAAACAAACTTATTTTCTTTCTCTTCACTTTAATGGGTCTCGAGAAAACCCGAATTCTATGATAAGCTTTTAAACGACGCAAAATTGAACTTTTTTTTTATGCCATAAGATTTCAGTTTGAAAAAAAAAAAAAGTTTATATTTTCTTCAATACCTGTAAGACAATTTTATATCTTCTTCCAAACAGATTTGAACTCTTATTTCGTACGTATTACTGATTTTTTTTTTATTTCAACAAGTAGCAAGATATAGAAAGTTTTTCAGATGAATACTTTTTATCCGTCCTTTAATGGAAATACTGTATAAATATGTGAACAATATAGGAATCACGAAAAATGTTTATTTTGCAGATCGTTATAAAAGACCTAATAAGTTAAATATATATTTATGAATCCTGAAATATGTATACTTTTCAGTACCTATTTAATTGTAATAGTTGGAAACAATCCCAAATACTTTTCCAGAAAAGCAAATTTCAAAATTACTTTTTTATCCGAAGATAAAATGACTGGAAAAAATAAAGCTATTATGCCAAATACAGGAGATAATTAATATTTGGAGGCCCATTACGTCTGTAAATAACTAATGTCCTAATTCAAATTGAAACATTAAATGCAAGAACTTATAGTTATTCAGCACATAAGATTTGATAATTAAACGATGACAGTAGTCTGTATTGAATAGTGAATGGGTGTGAAGTCAAAAGTACCAGGGCGTGGCGACTTTCGCGACAAAATGGATAATACGCGAAATATCAAGAATTTACCCGATTCGTCCATTAGGAGCCGAGATACTTCCAGAATGTTGATTGGTCCAGAAGATTTTAGCACCACCTTCAACTGCTATATAAGGAGCCCCCTGAAACTGAAAGATGGTGGAATCGAAAAGACAATAGAGGGGCCTTGAAGAGGAGTCTGAAGAAGTGCGGCAGAGTTGAATCGAGAAGAACTCAACTGAGAGGTCTTGGAAGCTGAACGAAGTATGGCAGTAGTCGACCGAGTAGACCTAAATAGAGAGGTCCTGAACGGAGGACTGCTGGATCGTTGTGTGGCTTATTCTGACGAAGCCCGCATCGTGTGTCCTAGCCTGTTGCGTCGTCGCAAGGAACGGAACTATCCTGAATTGAGGAGTAGTCCCGTTGTGTGAAGTAGTGAGTCGGCAGCGAAGGCAAAAAAAAAAAAGAGACGGAGGAATAGTTTCAGCCTGTTTGGGTGAGACCTACGTGAGCGTAGGCAGAATCCCTTAAAGATTCCCTCTCCTGTATATAGTTGTCTCCTGTGCAGAATTGTACTATAAATATTTGTCGTCTTTGTGCTGTCCTGTCTTCGCCCCGTAAATAAACGTCGTCTGTGTTGTATCGTCTACTAAAGACTGATCAATGTGTGCTTATCTCTTCTCACAGGTTAAACGTCAAAACATTGCCTAGGATTACAAAACAGAATAAAACGGCTTCAATCACATCAAAAAATATTCCGTTAATTTTTGTTCGCTGTTGTAATGCAAACGTTGTCTGCAATTTTTCATTATTTTATTTTTACTGAATACAGAGGAATAGTACCTTTATTAATTAAGTTTTAGTTACATTAATATCTCGTTTTTCAGCAACACTAGGGCTATTTGGGGACGTAATTTTGAACCGCGTTCTGATGACGAGGATGACACCTGAGCTGGCATCCCTCCCCCGGCTCCAAACTTGCATCTTCAATAAAGATTACAACAGAATGTTTTGGGAACTATTTGTTTATACAAATAGATAGAAATGTACATTATAATATTCCCTGAAAATAAGCTATAACGCATCTTAAATAGCGAAAATTCATAAAAGATTTTTCGGAAAAGTACATTGTCTTATCTAAATTTTATTCGCCAACAAGGAATTTCTGAAATAATTTAATAAAAATTTTCAAAAGTAGTACATGAGTAAAAGCATTCGTCATTTTTTACTAGAAAGAAAACCAGGATTTAAGAAAAATGGTGTACTCAAGATTTGTGAGAAGTATCTCTTTTTCAGATACAGATGCACATGATGTTCAATAAAATCCAGGAAACTAACATATTCATGACTTGCGAGAAAATAAGCCTGTCTACGTGAAGAAGCAAAAATATCTTTCCTTGCATGTATTTGGAAAAGTCAGACTTTCTGAATCCGAAAATCTCGAGTTGAGAAGTTTCTTTCCATGCAAAGAAAAAAAAATATTGAAATAAGCTGGAAGATTTTGCTAAGTTGAGTTAGCGAACATAACAAAAATGCAAGTTTCCAGAAACATTTCATTTTTTAGCTGACATTTCAAATATATTCCCAGGCTATTATAAATCACTCTAGAAATATCTACATACCTGTGACTCTTTGGCCATTTTTGTGGACTTTCTCTGAGATTACAAGAAAAAAAAGGAGAGAGGAATGTTCTTCCTACGGTTAAAACAGCTTAGTATTTTAAAATTTTATTTTTTTAACTTTTTATATTTAGCAGTTTAATAATAGTTAAATCTTGGACAATGAAACTTTAAAATGTTATTTTTTGGTGGATGTATTGCCAGTTTATAAACAAACATGGTTACAAGGTACGTACAGTCATTCATTCATCATATCATATCATATATCACATGCACATACAGTCATTCATTACATTACATGTAAATTTAGCGGTTTGTACAATCGTTTTATTGAGAGAAAATTTATAGGAAAAAAAAGAATACGATAATTTTCACTTTATCGCTGTTGAATACAAAATAAGTTATTCAAGTTAAAATGAAGAATTAGGCACTAAACAACTAATTACATTCAGTTTTGCAATCTGCACATAACAAAAACTACAGTATTACTCAACTCTTACTTTTTTTAGCTCTTCTTTTAGCTATATGTCACCCCTATTCTCCCATCGATTACAGCTCTTACTGTTGGCTCACTCATGTTTTCTATGCTCAAAACGCACAAAAATTTTACATGTCAGATTTATATGCCATTTTTAGATATTTACCACATGCGTAGCATTTTAACCAAGAGAACAATCGAATTCAAATAGCATAGAAACCGAATGAAAATAATTCGAGTTACCATGGAATTATCTGCAGAAGGGGGAAGGGAGTTAAAAATACATTTGAATTCTATTAGAGATAGTAGACAAACTACATCGTAATGGTAGCGATCCTGACGAAATGCTGAAGATTAATTGTAAGCTCACGTTATGACAAAGTATTAAAAAGTTTGTCTCAAACATTTTGTATATTTGGGAAATAATATTCATAGAAGTATCCAACTACGTTAAAAACATTGGTTATCTACCACATTAGGGAATATTTTTTATTGTTATTTGTTTTAGTTCCGACTTTCCTCTTTCCAAAAAAGTTTACCTTTTCTGAGAAAAGAAAGACCTAACCTATCATTCATGGTCACATATTTTCCAGCAAAAAATTGTCTTTATCTTAAATTTTCTCAAAATTTTAATTTTCATAAAAATTCTCCACCCTTAACATGCTATCTCAAAAATTAACAGAAGTATTAAAATAGAAATTTCAGAGTGTGTTTTAAATAATATGGACTATGAAATGAACAAAAAGTTTTAGTGTTGGTGAAATATTTTTTCATTTATAGGTGTTTATAGAATATTAAGTTGGGAATTTCTGATAAGTATATTTTTCCCCAAACTTCTTTGCATCTCAACATTTTTCATAGATTTTGGTTCATCTTATTCATCATTAAATTCTATTATTTGTGTACAAAGAAAAATAGGATCGTTGCATTTTGTGTAGAGTGTTAACCGTTTTTGTTCAATTTTATTAAAATTTACTACAAATGTTCCTATTTCTTAAAATATTTTTTCAAATAATTGTGTTGTATTCATAATACTTTGTATTATAATTGCCAATACATCTAAAATTGCCAATACATAGTTTTAAATGGTTTTTAAAAAGTACAATTTTTCGAATATCTTCCTTCGAACATAGTCGGATACCTTAAGTCGTCCACTAATTCTGACCTTCCGATATTTTGGCTTTGGTTAGAATGATATCTGCAGCATTGCCTGAGAACTAAAACAGTATAGAGAGTTTCTAATTTCCATGTTTCTTCATTGTAACCCTCTTTGTTCCTACTTAAAATCATGCTACAATGTAGTATATTTTTTTTAATTCATATAAATTATAGCATAAGTTTAATCCTCATATATTTTAGCCGTCATAATCTTATTTGTTTCTATGTATTAACATTTAAGAAATGAGTGCTTTATCATATAATGTATTACAACACGCATGTTGTGTTAACATATCCCATGCATCTAAAAGATACAAAAATAAAAAATTTTAAGATTTTATCACAACATGAAATTTATTACAATTAACTACTTTTGGCATAAAACAGCTTCAGATTAATGATAAATTAAAACTAAATAAATTACGATTTATTTTTTTTTTCACCAGAGGGCTTGGACATCGAAGCTATGAAAAAGATTTTCTATTAATTTTACAAATGCAGTTATAATTCAAATTATGCAGTATTTGTATTAAAACTGAATTACGCAACTGATTTTGTAAATAATTATGATAAATAGAAATAGGAAGCATTTGTCATTTTTGCTGTTTAAGGTATCCGACTACGATCGAAAGAAATTTTTTGAAAAAGTGGATTTTTCAAAAACAATTTAAAACGATGGTTCTTAGATATATTGTCTATTATACAAAATACTATAAATGCAACAATATTATTTGAAAATATAAATATTTTGAGAAATAAGAGAATTTGTACATTTTAATGAATATTTACCAAAACTATAAAAACTCAACATAAAGTTATAATGCAGCAATCCTATTTTTATTTGTGCACAAGTCATAAGAATATAATGATGAATGAAATGAACCAAACTCTAAAAAATATCTTGAGATGCAAAGAAGTTATGGGTAAAAATACACGTATATATGCTTTTTTTCATAGTTTTACAACTTAATTTTTAATATGTATAAATGAAAAAGTATTTCAAAAGTAATAAAACGTTTGGTTCATTTCATTGACCCTATTGTTTAAAACGCAAGCTGAAATTTTAATGTAAATACCTCTATTAGTTTGGGAGATATGTTAACGGTGAAGAAGTTTTATGAAAATTAGAGAAAATTGAAGGGATAAACAAATTTTTGTTGAAAAATATGTGACCCTGGATGATAGGTCAGGCCTTCCTTTTCCTGGAAAAGATCAACTGTTTTGGAAAGTAGAAAGTCTGAAGTACAAGGAACAACAACAAAAAATATTCGCCTATGTGGTCAATAACCTGCGTTTTTCACGTAGTTGAATACCTTAAGATGAAGTCTATATTTCATAGCGGTTTAGTCATTTTTTTCAGACACCAAGCAAATAATTTTGGATGTCTCTCTGCATTGCACACATGTAATATGTGAACCAACAAAAATTCCCCTTCTGTGTTTGCAGCTTATCGATAGAAACTTTTCATTAAGATTTTAATCGTGACATTCACTTTTCTGACGGAAATTTTTGTAAACACTTCCGATAGTCTTTGGCTTTTTATATCAGTATATTTTAAAGCAAAATCTTTTCGAGCCTCGTCGCAAGAATGATTGGCTGAAGATTCGGAAATCTTCTGATTTATACTGATGATTACTAAATACGTCTTTATTATCCGTATCTCTAAACACATTGTGTGCGTGTACATTTCGCAGTGGAATGGTACCGGAAGCGGTGGTTTTGCGAGTAAATTTAGTTATTCAGTTCAATCTAGAGACATCGAAAATTAACTCATTTTTTAACCAACGATTCGTATTTTATATTGAAATATCTAAACAAATATAAAAATAACTACTGTAAGATTTTTGTAAACAAAAAAACTTTTAGTGGATAAATTTATAATATAAAAGTGAAAAATCAAATAGAAATAGTAGTATATAGTTTATAGTATTTTTTTCGAATTATGTCACTTAAACATTTTTGCATTATAAAAAAAAATGAAAAGAGCTATAAAAAAACTGTGTGGTAACGTTCAAAGCCTTTTCCTCTATGAAGAAGTACATGGCAAAATTCACTCCTTTTCGCAAGTGTAATTAAAAAGTTAATTTTAAATCTGAATGGATTTTTTTTAATCAACCCTCCCTTTCTATGGTTCCGCACTGACTAATGTAAAAACTAGTTTTCATTTGCAGAATCTATGTAGTAGACAAGAACATTCGGCTTCGTTTTACTGTACATGTCGTTATTTTTGTACAAAGAAACAAACCAGGTTGTTACACTATCCTGTACTAGTACACGACCCGCGCTCAAGTATCATTCGTCAGAAAATGTACTAATACGTATTCTGCACACAATGTGTTAATTTTCCCCTCTTAGAGTCTCCCAACCAAATCCGCTAAACAAATTTTAAAATCTACCTGCTACTGCCCTAGGGGTTGCGCGTCTTAACCGTAATCTGGAAGTCCCTGGTTCGAGTCCAATTCGGGCATGGTTATTCTTTACCCTGTGTTCTATCTGCGAGTCGCATGAAAAAGCTTCCCTGTAACAAGAGCTGTGCAAGTGAATGTGTGTATTTCGATCTATGGATGAGCGAATGAAATCCACCTGCCAAAAGGGCTGCGACGCGTGAGTAGCCAAGACGTGCGCTCGACCTTAGATAGTGCTAATAAACAAGAGACGCTCCCTCTGCTTAAAATAGCCGACTTTGTCAGTGGGCTTATCTATGCCACATGCCATAAGAAATAAACAATAGCTTTTAAAGTCTAATCATTTTCTGTTTTGTCAAAGAACAAAGAGATTGATTGGAGTATTTTTAATTAGTCACCAGAACTGGAATTTCTGCAGTTAAACGTCACTCATAGTATATTAGAATAAATTACCAACATGCCTTTAGTCAATTGTTTCCATGCAAATCTCGAGCATAAGGAACCTTGGACAGGAATATTATAAAAGTGGTATTTATATTTATTCAAAATGAAATAAAATACCACTATAATTTTAGAAAACTAATTTTAATATTTTCCACCTTTTTAAAAGTTGGTTGACCCTTTTGATTTTTTGTCGATAGTGTTGGCTAGAACTGTGCCAATATGGAGGCTGAATTCCGCCAAGGATCGAACTACAGACCTTACGATTTGCAGCCGAGTAACATATCCCCTATACAAAAGTGATCCCCAATGTTTAGTGGCAGTTACTGGCTTATTAAGATGTCACCACAATACTCCCCTACCAGTAAGTCTGTAGCGAGATAAACAATTTTTCATTGCCCCAAGCGTTATAGTGAGCAGGTGGGAGTTTCTGCTGCTGCGTCAAGTGAAGCTGATGACTTTGTTTTGGTTGCGTTTGTTGCTGGTAGATGGTGTCACGACAGCTGTCTGAAGGTTTGTCAGTCACTAATTTAGTGATACTATTGGCTGGAATTGCGCCAATGTGGAGGCTGAATTACGATGACAAAACTCGCGACCTAGTGATTTGCAGTCAAGTAACATATCCTCTACACAAAAGTGATCACCAATGTTTAGTTACTGGCTTATTAAGATGTCATCATAGTCGGTTAGTTTTTGGTTGACCTTACAGACTTTCATTTTCTTTCTAGCCAGTACCCGGCACATGGTTGCCGCAGAAAAAATAACTTTATAACTATCGTTTGGAATTTGGAATAGTAATCTTGTTTATTTAGTAATGATAGGGAGAATAATTTTTATTTTCTTATCGACAGTGAATGCATTCATTGAAATTGAAGGGTACATGAAGGAGAAGTGTAAATAATATTTATTCTACTTTAAAAAATTATTCTAGTGCTTTGAGTTAAACAATTTTTTTTTTTCCTATTTTCGTCTTCAGAAAAAAAACAAATTCTTGATTGTCCTACTCGTCAAAATGCAATACATTAATTACCATGTGAAAAACATGGATTTTCTAGGTCGATCCGCATACTTGAGATGATTAAATTTGTGCTCTGCCAATGATCATGTAGAATGCAAGTCGAATGTGCAAGTGCAGTTGTTTGAAACCAAAAGCCATATCAGTGGGAACAATGGTAATACGTGGATCTCCATTCGAGTTTCCTTAAAGAATAGTTGCCTCGATGATATTCAACATCAGTTTCTTGTTCCATAACAGAATCGGGGTACTCTAATATTTCCGGAAAATGCTGCGAAAAAAGCTACAATTTTTCATCAAAATTTCAAACCCGTAGGATGGTTCACTTCTCGCACACTCTCTAATAAATCAGTTTTTTTTTTTTTTTCAAAAAGAACTTACATTTGCAACAAAATATTAACCCCTAGTTTTAATTTAAAATTATTTACTCAAATTATAGTCTCCTTATCGAGTTATTTGGAGGTTAATATGAATAATAGATCAAAAAATTTTTTTTATATATTAGATAACTGTACTATTCCAATTAACCCTCGTGCAAATGTAAGTAATAAGCTGTCACAGTTTTATCGCAATCGGATGAGTGGCGCGGCAGGGCACAAGGTGCGAGCAAAAAAAATCGCTTTTACATATTCGTTTGGTTTAGTTACATTACGTCCCGTTTTAAAGCAACACTTGGGCATTTTAGAACGGACCTCGTCATTTTGAACCATGGTCAGATGACGAGGATTACACCTGAGGTGGCACCTCCCTCTCCACTCCACACCAGCGGGAGGACGTTTGGCCAGACGGATTTAACGTGCAAGAGACTCCTTCATACGACGGTGCTTCGGTGGAATCGAGTCTCGAACCTAAAATCCTCCGGTCCCGAAGATGAGACCTTACCAACAGGCCACAACAGCCCTACCTGATGTGTGACCAGATAGGAAAGTAATGACGATTGTCTATGTAAATGGATGTTCATATTTTTCAGCGGCTATTTTCATATTAGGCCACCGCGGCCACTTTTTATATATTAGATTATGGCTCTTAGTTTTACGTCAGTGAATCTTACAGGAAAAGAGAAAGGTGGGAAAGAATGTGCTTAATCGCTTTCGAAGGAGAATAGATTAATCACTTTTCCGAATTTTAATTTGAAATTCCTCATCTTCTCTTATTACATTTTTAGAAGATTTCTTTCATTCAAATATATGAATAAATCGATAATTTGCTGCCGTTTCGAATGAGTTGAATTCCGATCATTTATTTACTTTGTATTATTTTATTACAGAAATATGATCTGCCAATTTCTTTTTCCTTTATACAAATATAAATTATTATTGGAAGTTCAAGATAAAATAAATTTGCAACAAAGAAAGGCGGATTCTTCTTGTAAAATAAATAACAGCATTAGCATTATGATAAATAACAGCATTTGTCTCTGTCTCAATGTCATGGGCATAATAATGATAAAGTAAATTCGATTTCGAATTTTCTCTAGTCTGAAATAATGAAATTTAACACTTTTCTACGCATCCATATGCATAATAATTTTAATTTACATCAGGAGGAATTTATTCGGGAAGAATAATCGGGGAATTTATTTTTGTGAATCAGGCTTTTGATTTACATTAGTTATTTAGCTTCTTAATGGATTTTTTACCAGAACTTTCAAATAATAATTAATGGAATTCTTTCTTTAAAACTGAACTTTCACTCATATTTTAAGGTGATGGAGTTTTTAAACTATGCACACGTTGCATTCTTTGCGAATGCATACAGTACCTTAATTAGAAGAAAATGGAAAAAGAAATTTTGAAAAATTCGATTTTTTAAAAAAACTATATAAAATTAGTTTTTTTGATGTATTGCCAATTATAATATAAATTTCTATACATATAAAAACATTATTTAAAAATATATATCTTGAGAAATATGAAAAATTGTTGTAAATTTTAATGAAATTTAACCAAAACGGTTAACACTCCACCCAAAATTTTAATGCAGCAATCCTAATAATATCCAATCCTATACAATAATGCAGGAATGAAATGAACCAAAATCTAAGAAACATTTTGAGATGCAAAGAAATTATGGGTAAAAATATACGCATATATGCATTTTTTTCATAAATTCACAAATTAATTTTTCTAAAAACACATAAATCAAAAAGTATTTCCCCCCAAAATAAAACTTTTGGCTTATTTCATTACCTATATTATTTAAAACACACGTTGAAATTTTCATTTAAATACCTCTTTTAGATTTTGAAATATCATGTACACGGTGGAGAATATTTATGAGCGTTTAAGTTGTGAGAAAATTGGAGTTAAAGATAAATTTTAGCTGAAAAATACGTTTTGCTTAAAATCTCCCTGGATGATAGGTTAAGGTCTTCCTTTTTCTAGAAAAAATAAATTAATTTGGAAAGAGGAAGGTCTGAACTACAAGAAATAATAGTAATTAAAAAATCGCCAATGGGGTCGATAACCATGTTTTTAACGTAGTTGGATACCTTAAAATATGTATTCTCTATCAAATAAAATTATTTGTGACTGGTACAACCTGGCAGAAAATTTGGGGAAAAGAAATCTTTTTAAGATTTCAAAATGCATAAAAATAATATTTATTTATGAAGTATATAAATAAAATTCTAAAATTCTAATTTTGTATTTACTAATAAATTTTAAGAATTTTTCTTTTTACTATATTTATTTAATATTCTGTGTAGAAGGTTAACTAGATATCGTCGCAAATTAAAGCGGTAATCGAGGCGAGGAAGAATTTCTTTAAAAACAAAACACTTCTATAAAATATAAATAACTCAAAATTTGAATGTTAAGTGAAATTAATAAAAACGATACATACAAACGCTTTCATAAAATCCACACATTATTCTTCATCGTTTTAAACTTATTTCAATTAAACGTTCATAGTTTTAATATAAATTTAAGCTAACGAATATTTTATAAACTATTTATAAAAGTCGAACTGATAAACAATCAATTATGCCAAGCACATACACCGAGAAGAAAAACAGGTATGATGAACTGAACAATAATTTATATTATAAAAGTAATGCAGATTTATTTGAAAAAAAAAAGAAAACAATCTATCTCTCAAATGACAAAAACCAATTCCTCACAAGCTGAAATCAGCATTTTTACGGTAATATATTAAGTCTGTTATCTCAAAATTATTATGTATATCCCATGTATTAGTTCAACCACATTTATTACCCCTATTTAACACAGTACATGACATAAAATAAAAACAATAACGTTACAAAACATCTGAATCAGCAGGCCAGTTGTTTTGAATCGTTGAGCGATTTATGAATAAACTATTATCAGCGGTCACAAGTTCAAGGACAAACACAGAAAGTAAAACACATTACGGTAAACAGTGGGGGATTTTGGTGAATACAGAACTCGGTGGGGAAAAGAAACTCAAGGTCACACATAAATATTTAAACATCGGTGAAACGGAAATAGATGAATTTGTTCCGATATTAGGGTTATACTTTTATGAGAGAAATTCAAAATAGAATAAACGATTGATTAATTCAGGCTGCCTTTGAATTCCATGCCACTTCTTTTATGTCTTAACTAAATTAAAAGTATACATCTTTTCGAATTTCTTCTAAATTATATTGAACTCAAAAACAGTGAAATAAAATATGGATTTTTTTCGTTTTTCAGAAATGAATCAAAAATTAGTTTACTAAGTCTTAAATAGATTTTTTAAATACTGTAAAATACGAGATCATTTTTTGTCCAATTCCATTCATCAAAAAAAGAATTAAATCCTTTTACAATATTATGAAAGGAAATTATGAAAGAATTTTAAATTTAATAAAATTAAAATTTTATTTTAAGTTTAGGAATTCATATAAACTGATTAGATTAAACAAAACGGAAATGATGAAATGAGATCGAAGTTTAGATTCGGATGTTAAATTAATTGTATGAATCAAACTCTGTACTAGAAAAAAAAGATAAACAAATTGTTAAAAATAATAATTTCCAATTGTATAATTTTTGTTCATATACCTTTGTTGTGTTATTTAATCTATTGTAAAAAGGCTAGTGTTAAGAAGTATATTAACTTAAATTCAATGTGTTGAATTACTTTTCGTAAACAACAAAAGTCTTATTACTTATTCATTAAGAATGAATTTTTCTATTTTAGATTTTTAAATGCAATTACTTTCATAGACAAAAATATTTAGCAAATGCATAAATTCCAAAAAAAATAAAAAATCGTTTCCAAGAAATAGGAATATTTGCTTCAGTAAAAAATAGTACGAATAGTTTTGGAGGGAAGTAGCTTATTTGCTGCTTCTGAGGTAAGTGAGGAGATGAAAATGTATGTAGTAAAACAAAACAACAAAAAATACAAGAATTGTATATTTATGTTTTGATATTGACTTAATGTTAGCTTTGATATCTTAATATAATCCTGCCAATTTTCTCTGATAACAATTATAGAGTAATTATTTTCAACTCATTTTGAGATAAAATCCTAAAGAGAAAACTTTCAGACAAAACATTTTCCACATTAATTTGTTTAATTACTTTTCATTTTTGGAATTAAAAAATTAGAATATGTAAATTAATTGTGTGTTTTTAAACACTAAGTGTAAAACAGGGAATTCGTAACATCAAATTAATCAGGAAAAAGGGAAAAAAATGATTTTAAAATTCAAGAATGCGAAAGCAATTAAAATTCCAATTTCAGTATCCATTTAATTCTTAATTAGCTATGGGAAAATTAAACTTCAGTTGTCTAAAAAAATGAAAGCAATTTTTATTTGATCTAATTAAAAAGAAGTGATGAATATCGTGGATATAAAAGGGCAGAAATAATCGATAGGTAGGCAAATAACTAAAAACAAAAATCAAGAAAAACAGAGAAAGAAAAGTCACGACTCCATTAACACAAGAATTGAACAAGATGCGATATTTAAAGACGATATTTGTTTTAAAAAAAAGAACTTCAATGGAACAAACATTACAGATTATTTCAAGGTCAAACAACACGAAAAGGTGTCATTATCGATTTGCTTTACTGGCGATTCGATCCGTTCGATTTTTCACGAAAGCAAACGGCTCCACTAAGTCTCGTAGGAAAATTAAATATCGAACGCTTGTTTGCAATAAAGATTTTAAATTCCACATGATGTAGTGGCTGGTATCAATAATTGCAGTTTTTAATCAAACGCATGCTTCCAGTTTCATGAAAAGAATATTAGTCTTTTGCACTCTGAAGAGCAATTCGATGCATTATTATTCACCTAATAAAAGAACTTATTTATTGTTCCAAAATATAAATAAATACAATTGTTTTAAATTGATTTCCCTCGAAAAATTAATCTATGCCTTTTTAAAACTAAACGTTACGTAAAAGCTTAACAAATGCTTGATGAACCATCATCCTATATCAAATCGGTGTTTTGAGGGTTCGAATAAATAACAGTTACGTTCTTAACATTTCTGTCTTATTCTGACGCTTTATTGAGCATTAAAAAGGTACTATTGCATTCAGCGAAAAATAGAATGTTGCAATTCAAAGAATAAACTATGAATAATAAAATTAAATACAATTTTAATTAATTATGATAACTTCAATACTTAACACTAAGTATTTTCGACAAAAATATACATATTTTTAAATTAATAAATAAAATGATTTCTCTTGAATTGTTCCCGAGAGAAGACATCTGAATGCAAAGGTAAATTTTGATGCTCATGTATTCATTTTTCGGAAGCATTGAAAAATCCGTACAGCATTTTCAAAACAAGAAGACTAAAGTTTATTATTTTTATTTTGATACTATCTAGTATCCCGGAGCGTAGCTACCGCTGAAAAAAATAATATTCAGTCCAATCAATCAATAACTTGGCAATCTTTTATCGAAATAGGATGAACGGTAGGACATTATATAAAATACGAACGAACGAATGTTCATTTTTTCAAATATTCATCATAAAGAAATTTATTGTATATCGTGATTCGTTTAATATTCGTTCAGAATTCTCATTTTTAATGTTAGAAAATGCGTTTAAAATATTTTTTTCAAAAATTTATTAAACATAGAAAATATATTTAAAACACGACGTCGTTAATATAGTTGAAAAGATAATTTTTGTAAATTAAGATGGTGCGAAATTATTTATACTAAGATATTTTTAGTAGTTACTTCGAAAAACGATAAAAATTTAAAAACCCTGGGTTGGTCTCCGCTAAACATTCTCGCATAATCTGTAATACAGTTGTTACCTCTGAGAATGATGTACTTGACATTTGCGTACTATAGCTCAGAATATTAACCTTTACCTTGAATTTAGCATTTCTGCAGAATCTATTGTCTTCTCTGTTATTTTAAAATTAACCTTGGTAAATGGATGTTGTTTATTCGATGGTTTTTAATTTTAGATATTTGTGCTGTCCCTGTAACCATCCCGTCGATGTAAGCAATAAGCTGACCAAGTTTCATCGCCATCAGATGAACGGTTTAGGATGGCATAAGAGACAAAAATTCATTTTTATTTACATAGATTATTATTGAATGTTCATTTAGTGAATGAAATGGATGTTTTTATAACAACTTTTAAGAGGCTGATGGTAAAATTTCTCTTCTGCTAGTTCTCTACATTTTCTTGTGCGTTTAAGTCCATGAAAATTTTAGGTGTTTTATCTCAGCACTAAAACGAAGGATTCGACAAAATTTCGGATTTAATTTTTTATCCTGATCATTACAATAATTGTGGTTTCATATGTAGTATAAGTAGAAGTAAAGATACACAGAATTACATTAAAGTAGATAATCAAACAATACTGAATTTTAATATCGAGTAGAAACCGGTCTTTTAGGGAAAAAATGTTTCTGAATTATTATCAAAAAAAAATCTGAAACAGAGAAAATTCGAAAACTGATAAAATGTAATCTTTCTTTGGAGAAATTTTAAAACACATCATAATCACATAAATAAGAAAAATGCATTTCTTAGCAAGCAGCAGTATCTGTTTAAATTTCACAAGCTTTTAAGAAGGGGAAAGCCGAATTTTTTCTGTAACTAATAACGAATATTTCCATCTTTTTCACATATACAGAGTTGAAATCATTAACAAATTTTTAGCTATAGATTTTGATGAATCTTCACAATCTTCATATCTTTTACCTCGGAAACCCCGGTTACGAAATTGTGTACGTTTATGAACAAAGTAAGGCAAAACCGCTTTCAGCTACTCGGAGCAAATTAAATATTAATCTTCCAGACAAATTTGAAATCATATTTCGAATGTGAATTTTGAATTCATCACTCTGGAGTACAAAGGAACAAAATTTGATAAGATTCGAGAGGATTTGATAAATATATTTAGTATTTTGAGTTTAAATCCGTATCAAATATGGAAAATAAATCTTTCGAAAAGTTAATTTCTCGTCGGTTTGCTCATTCGAATGTATGGAAATAAGTTCACAGAAAAATGCAACTTGAAATTTGGTCATCCTGTAATTAAAATCACAGTACTGAGACAAATTTCGATTTCCAAAAGTCAAAAAATGCCCATATGCGATTACATTCACTATTCTACGAAGCACAGAATTCTTCATTTTGGCATGAATTTCTAGCATGAACATAGCATTGCACTGCCGGGATAGCCTGGCTGGTACGAAGTTGGATTCGCATCGATTGATTAGTGAATTAGAACCTCACCAGTCGAAGACTCTCCGTGTATATGGTATAAATCTGTCGTGGTCACAAAGTAATCCATATTGAGAGTAATACCTCTGGGCGTACTGCTTCAGAGGCAATCGTTCTTTGATTCAGGTCTAAATTATGATCTGTGGATGAATCGATGAAAATGCATGAAGTTCGCCTCGTAAAATGGGTTGTGAAGCATGAGTGACTAAGACGTAATCTTAGCCCTGAATGGTGTTACTGAAACAAGAGACGCTCTATTGGCTTAAAATCACTGACTTCGTCAGTGGGATTATCTATGACAAGTGCCATTAGAAAAAACAACATAACATTGATGCTCATATCGCACGAGAAAAAGAAATCAGATATTGATAATCTATTATGTAAAAAATTAACTTTTTCTGCTTTGTGAAAATTTACAAAATAGGGACAAATGTTACTTATTCAGCAATTATTCAGTGACAATATGTAAAAATTAAATTTCAAAAACATTAATTACCCTTTATCACAAACAATCAAGTACACAAAATTAGTTAAAGTAAAGTAATAAATGACATTTAAATAATATATTGAGTTAATAAGAATTTATTGATTTACATTAGAAAATGATGTTTTACGGAATGAAAATTTACGCAAACAATTAAAATTTTAAAAAAATTTAGAAACCATATTTCCTAGAGAAATATGAATTTATACTTTCAGAAACTATCGTTTGCAACTACCTTAAAAAATGATTCATATTGAAATGTAGCTTAATGTTTGAAATCGAACAATAAAGGGAATAGAAACCAGAGAAGGAAATTATTACTGCGTAATAAATATTCAACCCTTTTTTCTCAACAATCTGTTAACAGAGTCTTTTTCTCGCGATTGCATTTCATTCGGGTGCTACTTATAGAACCCGCGATCATTTGCTCCTCTAATTAAACCCTCTTAATTGGCTTGAGCATTTCAGTCTCATTAAAACTGGCAAGATCTTGT
This sequence comes from Argiope trifasciata, assembly GCA_026543055.1. Classification (NCBI taxonomy): domain Eukaryota; kingdom Metazoa; phylum Arthropoda; class Arachnida; order Araneae; family Araneidae; genus Argiope; species Argiope trifasciata. Next base: position 1,350,552 of record JAPMOQ010034798.1, read on the forward strand.
TCTCTCATTAGTAGAGCAGAAAGTGTGGTGGAAAAAGTTGACTTTCTTAGAGCAAGCATTTTAAGCTCTTCAACACCTCCAAAAAATGAAAGCACGTAGATATTGTTAATAAATATGGTTCATTTTAATTAGAAACATCTATAATTAAAACATTTGGATTTTTTAACAAAAAAGTTACATTTATAATAGAGTAATAAATGTGGGCTATTACTCAATAAAAACAATTTTTTTCCCATAGGAATGCATGTAACATAAGATGTTATATTTCGAAAAATATACCGAAACCTATTTTTAATTATGTTAATTATTATTTATAAAGTTTTTCTTATATTTTATAAAGCAATTTTCTTATTTATAATGCAATTTTAATTTACATCATTAAGTCATTTATTTTTGTGAATGATGCTTTCGATTTACATTAGTTATTTGGCTTCTTAATGGATTTTGTTACGGAACTTTCAAATAATTAATCGAATACTTTGTTTTTAAAGCATAATTTTCTCTCATATCTTGAGATGGTGCAGTTTGCATACGTTGCATTTTCTGCGAAAACATAGTTTTCATTTCCCCCTAATTTAATTATGTATTGTTTATCAAATTAAATTCTATGCGACTGGTACTACCTAGTAGGAAAGTTGTGAAAAAGAAATCATTTTAACGGTTTCAAAATGTATAAAAATAATATTTATAGATAAAGTAAATAATTAAAATTTTAAAATCCTAATTTTGTATTTATTGCTTAATAAATATTAAATTATTATTGCTTAATAAATATGCAACGCTTTTTTTCCAAAAATCTTTTAATCGAGACTTTTTCTCGTGGTTGGATCTCATTTGGGGGCTATTAACTATGTTAATTATTATTTATAATGCATTTTCTTACAAGAGAGTTATCTGAAGGTAATTGTTCGCTTTAAAATCCGATGACAATGAGATACAGCATTTATGGCTAAGAAGGACGATGCTTCCTAAAGTAGAGTACTATATATGACTTATGCTTTCATTATCTCCCTTAGTTCACTGGAAGGTAGTTTCTCTACAAATGCTAATATTTGCTTCTGTAATTATCCAATTCCCTTCGCAACCTTTTACTGTGGCACACCCAGGAGAGCAAGTGGAATTGTAATCTCCCACCAACTACTCGATATCGTTACTATTCATCTTTAGCTTCACAAACTTGATAAAAGAAAAAAATGCGGCATTCAAGTCTCAGTAGGCAGTTTGAAGTCGTGTTCGACAACGTTATCCGGCCAAAACTCCCATGTATATATAAGAGTTCTCTACGAAAAGGCGCTCAACATCGATAAATACAGACCAACCCAACACGATGGCTCCCTCGCCATTCATTATTCGAAAAACATCCCACGTTAAGCGATTGATTTTTAAAAAAAATATTTGGCTTTGCTCGTTATTTGACAATTGAATACATCCATATTTATTTAAGAACGCTTAACGCAAAATTATATCCACATTCTTAAATAATTATGAAAGTTCTTAAATATTTCTTAAATAGTGTTTGAGCGTTCATAAATAATTATATCCATAATTATTTATCAAAGCTGAGCTCTCTTATCACGAAGATGATACGAAGGTATTGTACTGTATTGGGTTGTGAAATTTGAAAAAGAAAAGTGCCACACCCAGTTTTGGGTTTTTCCATTTAATCTGACGAAACACACACATCAACCACAGCTACAGCACGTACACATAACATATTATACAGCACATACAAAAAAATCACGCCATTGACATTTTGAAAATTAATTCTGTTGTTAGCCCGAAACACTATTGGATAAAAGCTTTCCTTCTATCTCCATCACCCTCTTCTGCCACCGTCCTCCTTTGCATCCCGGCTCGCTCTCTGTGTCATGTTCCAGAGTTTCTGACAACCCCGTGAAGACGAGACTCCAGGTCTGGTCTGGATCAGTACAGTATGCTTCGATTGCCACGAAGAGTCACCGCAGTTTCAACATCCATGATTAGAGAGCTGACATTTTGGAATTCATTCCCCGGAAATATTCAGATTTGCATGTGGTCCTAGAATTGTAAACACTCCAAGTGTAGAGAGGAAATATGCAAAAAGGACACCTGGAGAAGTACTTCTCGTCTTCTAAAAATGAATAATGCTATGGTCTCCCCAAATTATCCGTTGCGCTGTTTTAAATTGAAACTTGAAAAAGAGACAAATAAAAGTAATGAACAAGCAATATTCATTCAGTTGACATATAAAATTATATGTAAGCAATATTTGGTAATGTAAGCAATCGGCGTCTATTTTCATAATTTTTCTCCCGCAAAAAAAAGAAAAAGAAAAAAGAAAAAAAGCGAAGGACAAAAGTTTAAATTATTTTACGCCTATTTTTGCTTAACAATTATATGCATTTAGTTGTTCCCTTTCATCATGTTGTATTTTGTTTTCTCTTCTTTAGAAGCTACACATTAATCAAAGGGAAAGGACACGTTTTAAAGTAGAATAAGCCTGACACTGACGCACACTAGTTATGAAATATTAACCTTTGACTTGGATTTAGAATTTTTAATAAATATATAGTGTGATCATTGTTAAGTTTTATGGCGTTTAATCCTTAGCATTCAGTTAATAGTCTGAGAAAATCGAACTTGCGTTTTAGATATGTTTTTCACATTTAAATGAGATCAAAATTTCATACAGCCAGAAAGTCACGTGTCAAATTTAATATATTTGAGTCAGTGCATTTACAAGAGTCTGAAAATGAAGATATATAAACGGTTAACTCCTTGTTGTATTTGGGTCCAAATCTGAGAAGTGTCAACCTTACAGATATTAAATCTACATACCAAATTATACAGATTTAAATCTTTTCAAGCTATAATAATGTTAATTTATATTCGAACAGAGGTATCGATTTCCTTTAAACGTATTTTGCCGAAATTTGATTGAAAACTATGAATTCAATATATGAATAGTATAACAAATTTCATACATCTAGCTCAAAGAACTATATTCGTCACATACATGAGACAAAATTAAAAAAGCATATTTTCGAACTCAAGATAATATTTAGAGAAAAACAAAAGAAAATCAAAATCTGGAGCTCAAAATGTGTAGCGTTTACAGTACTTTATGTTTTTTCGTGTGCGAAATAAAGACAAACATTATTTATTCACTGAACAATAAACGGATCTAGACTAAAAAAAAAGATAAGTGACATGCATTGTTTTGGAGCATTTGGGATTCTAAAAAGTTAGAAAATATCTAAAATATTCAAAAAAAATTCCATTGCTGTTTTTTTTTTGCCGAAGTAGTGTATGTGTCTTTGACACGATCAGTTTTTAATTTTTCGATTTGTTTCGTTAGTTTATTATTTTTGTATCATAAATATAACAAAGGAGAAGTACAGTTTTAATCAAATAATTGCATTTCGTTGAACTTTATGAATGCGTTTCAAGTTTCTCTGAATAAGAAAAGTAAATTTTTGAAATTGTTTGAATTAATAATAATGCGTATTCAAAATTATAAATAAAAAAACCCTTCCGAATTTCTAAGACACAATATTGACATTATTATTCGAGCAATTTCATTTTAAATTGAGATACTTTTAAAATATTAAAAAAAATTATTCCAGTAAATCAGATATTTAAATTATGTAATTATATTCTTATTATCCCCTTATTTTACTAAATAATGGTATAAAATAGCCGATACATTTTTTTTTACTATTCTCACACTTGATTTGAAGCTTAAAATCAATTCTATTATTAACCATCGAAGATGCTCAAATACCGACTTTATATTGTTTACTAGCATGATATACAATATTTAAAGTTTAGTTTTACATCTAGTCGACAGAATTTAGTATAAAATTTGAGCTCATTTCATTTCCAAAATGAATCCAAAACGAAGGGAAAAAAATTGTGTAGAATTTATGTTTCTAAATTGAAACCTGATGAAAGATTCACTATACATTGTTTAGCACTTTTTCTCCGCATGTGTAAGTTACAAATGACAGATAAATTCAGTCAGTGATCTTATTGTTAAAATTGTATTTTTGTGTCGAATTTGGTTTTAATTGGAAGCAAAAACTGTTCACAAAATTCATATCCGGTTTCCTTTACTGTATTATGGATCACTTATATGAATGATGCGAGGAAAATGAGACTAACATAGACTAAAGAATAATAACACAAAATAGAAATTGGATCGAAAGGAAATACTGCTTTCTTCAGACGAATAACGTTTTGGAAATTCAGGAAATATTAGAACTGACAAATTGCAAATTTATAATTTAATAATTCATTTCCAGTCATCAAATGTAAAAAACAGCGCAACTTTTCTGAATAAATTTACAATTAAATTTTGAGAAGCATTTATCGAATAATAAAATGCTCTTAGGACGGAAGCGTCGTAAACACAAAATAATTAAAATGCTGGATCTAAAATTACATAATAATGATTTCAAACTGACGAGTGAAAATTGCAGGTTTGATTACAAAGTCAATTCCTCAGAACAGATTTGTTACGTAATATAAAGCTTGCGGCATCCAGCAGGTTTCATTTGATGCAGGGATTTATTCACAGCAAGCGCCAGGAAAGATAATTGAACGGAAACCTTTGAAACCGGCTCAGATTAAAATGGTGAACTAAACTAATTAGTCACAAAACCGTAACGAAGCTCCACGTCTCTGTTTAATTGTATTGTTTCCATAAAAATGTAAAAGATCATGCTCGAACTTTACAGTATTTTACATTTAGCCGGAAGTATTGAAATAGTCTCAGTGAGTCTTTATTAATTAGTCTATTCTAATATGAAAAGCGAGTCTCGGATAGGCGGCAGGTTGTCATGACAGAATTTGCACTTCGGGCTGAGTTGAAGAACATAGAAAGTAGCAACGTTATTTGGGTAATTATTTGAGAGTTTTAATTTGGCGTAACTTCCTGCTTTATGAAAAGTTGATCTGAAATATTTACATATAATCTCTGCCAACATTATTACACCATTTTATATATATATTATCATGATGATTTAAATAAACACACCATCAGCTTTAAACTAACAAACATGTTTATTCAAGGAAAGTAGCGACTTGCACCTTTACAAGAATGAGAAGTTGCCCACTGTTAGTGGGTATCACCTTTTATACAAGAACCGAATATTCGAGAAACAATTTACATAACAAAGAAAGGTTTAGAATATTAGAGAACATAATGGAACAATAGCTAAGAAAACAAACCAAAAATCCATGATTTGGATACAACAGCCATGGCGAGCATGGAACCCACAAACTCTGGGTTTGGATCGTGTGCTTTGACCATTCGGCCACTGAGCTCGCGGTAAAGTTTCTTTATGCAGCAATATGCTGTTTTGAAAAGACATTCATAAAGAGAAAAAAAAAGTTTGCATTATCATCCTCAGGAAAACAAATGGCGCAGCAAGTTGAATTTCATCAGTAAAATTGGAATAAAAGCGAAAAGGAATATTTTATATGAAATGATGATTGCTCATAATACTTGACTGGATTCTAAATGACAACGTTATAAACATTCCGATATGGAAATATTTCTTTAGCAGTTACACTTTATTTTTAACAATTAACTGATTCTTCAGATTCATAATTCATAATTTTTTTTTTTATCATTTCCATTTCAGAGTTGGGTTTACAAAACAATTTCATGTCTTTATAGGAACTGACGATGAAAAGACCAAAATGCTCGATAACGACACAAATGAAATTAAATGGTCAACAATGGCACAGGGAAACAAGAAACACAGTAAAATGCAAACGCGCATGCAAAGACATAAATAAAAACAAGATACAGACAAACAGCAAAATGTTGAGCAAGTCATCTTCAAGGACATGCAAGTCAGTCGCAGTGGTAACAACTTTATTTTGGGAAAAAGTTTTGGGGAGACTAAACCCGGGGGTTTTAGATTTTAACTAAATTTTAACGTTTTTCGCAGTAACTACCAAAAATATTGCAATAGAAATAATTTTGCCCCATCTTAATTTTCAAAAAAAAAAATTTTCAATCATATTTGCGAATTTATGGTATAAATTTATTTTCTATGTTTAATCAATTTTAAAAGAGCATTACAGTCCTAAAAGAATACGCAAATCTAATAATGAAAATGAATATCTGTTTGTTCACATTTTATATACTGTCCTACCGTTCATCCTATTTGTATAAAACATTGCCAAATTATTGATTGCTTGCACTTAATATTTTTTCGGCGCCAGGAACGCACCTATAAGAAATAAAAGACGAAACATACGACCTTCCATAAGCGAGGTGCTGAAAGCGTGGAAAATTATTGCATAGTATGTTGAGAAATATAAGCCTGATAAGGGAGTAGATACAAGCAATACAAATATATTTGGAGAATAGCCAAATTTTATTCATAATTGTTTTCTGAAAGAAAAAAAAAACATGCAGCATAAATAATAAGTTACTTTATAAATTTGAGCATTTTTTTTCTGGGGGGGGGATATAGTCCCTTTTTTACAGCGACTGCCATAGAAAAAAAATGTTTCATCTCATATATTCCAATGCATTTTATATAAAATAAAGGGCCATGCATAACATAAGTATTTGAGGTTTCAAATAACTAGAAAGGGGAAGTAAACGAGTGAAAGAGTTTTTTGGAGCAAGAGCCAGATTTGGCCATGCTAAGCCAAAAGCATGGTACAGAGTAGTGAACGAGAGAAAAGGAATAATGAACCAAAATTTTAGAATTAGAAATTGTGTGGACCTCAAGAAATATACGTTCATTTTTAAATAAAACAGACAAAACTATTGGAAATAATATTTGGTAGAATGAGCTCATTAATTCCTTCCAGTAAAATGACGAGCATAGCTCGTCATTGTTTTTCCATACCATATAGCACAATGACGAGCTATACTCGTCACACGACTAAAGTTACTGTTAAATATGATAATAAATTCCGTTTAAAATTTCTAGTGAACTGTATTTGGCAGCACTTTTGTCACTTATGCTGATATCATAGATCTCTATCATATCATTTACCGTTAGTTAGTGGATTTCATTCTTATAAGCAGATAGCGTTAACATCTTTTTTACTAAAGAAAAATTATGCTGTGAAATAAACACAGTACCTAATAAGAATTGTGCACATCATGTTGATCAAAATCTTTGCAATGATTCAGAAAGAAGCATCTGGAAATCTGAAGAAATACGCATACATATACCTGATACAGATAATGAAATGCATAATATTAAAATATCCCCAAGAAATCGTAAACATGTTGAAATACTAATACGCGATTTCGGTAAATACTATGGAATCGTAAGCACATCATCAGAATGGATTTGATAATGTGTTAGAAGTAAAGATAATTTATGAGAGTGTCTGGCGCAAAAGGTAAAATATTGGCGAATCCGAAATCAGAGGTTTTTGAAGAGGTATTTAATATAAAGTTACGAATAACTGTTATATCCATGTTAATAACAATTTTAATTAACAATATGTAAAAATTAGAAAATAAACTAAGTTTTCTTAGATAAAAAATAAATGGCAATTTCGCACACAATGTTTCCTTATTAAATCTTACTGGAAAGGGTTAACGATCTCAAAATATAGCCCTTCATTGACAGTATGTCGCTATACGAATATTAACACCTTTATTCCGACCATCTTCGAGTGATTTACTGTTAATAGACCATTCATGATTTTCTAAATTATTATGCCGGATGGTATCCAATATTTGTATAGATATACAGAAGTAGTTTTATACATTTACCAATAGTTATATAATTTAAAATCGAATTTTTTGTATGTTAGGTATTACAGAATATAATTTTATTTTTAATCAAAAGGCCAAAAAAATCGTATCCAACTTTTTCTTGCATGTAGAAATTACATTAAAAAATTCGAAATCGAAAATATCAACTGTACCATAGTTCATTTTTTTTAAAAAAATGCAGATAAAATATTTTAGTGAGATAGCCATCGAATGCGACATAAAAGCACATAAAATTGCCGATTCCCTTATTTTGTTTACTTAAATAAGAAATTTAATTGATACCACTCAATAGTTCTAAAGTACAAAGAACAGCAGAGTGATTGTAAATGAATATCCCAACTTTGCGAGCTATTAATAGGAAAAAAATACAACTTTGTTATTAATAAGAAATTACAAAAAGCAGTTGAAAGTTTAAATTCAACACAGTTTTAAATGTTCACCGCAGGCACAGCCAAAAATACGAATAATATATATGCGATAAGATATTGTTGATAAATCTATATAAATAAAAATAAATGTTTGCATGCCTCTGAAGCGTTCCTAAATCGTTCATCTGAAACGTGGTCAGCTTATTGTTTGCACCTACTGGATGGTTATAGGGATCGGACAATTATCTCAAATAAAAATTAAAAATTCGAATATCAACCACATCTATTTTCCAAGGATTCATCTCCAAAGAATAGATTCTATGAAAAGGCTAAATCCAAGTTAACTTAATATTTTGTATCTATAGTATGCAAATGTCATGTAGGTCCCTCTCAGAGGCGAGTTTATCACAGATTATGCGAGAATGTTTTGGGGAGACCAACTATGGGTTTTTAATTTTAATTAAATTTCAGCGTTTTTCGCAGTAACTACCAAAAATATTGTTGTAAAAATAATTTTGCACTATCTTTAATTTTCAAAAATTATCGTTTTAACTATATTAATGATTTTATGGTATAAATATATTTTCTATGTTTAATCAATTTTAAAAACATTTTAATTACATTTTCTAAAACTGAATTTGAGAATTCTGAACGAATATGAAACGCATCACGAGACAATAAAATTTCTTATTATCATTCTGAAAGAACGCCAGGTTTTACCATTCCAAACGAATACACAAATCTAATATATAAAAGTGAATATTTGTTCGTATTTTATATCCTATTGTACAGATCATCCTATTTCGATAGACTATTGCAAAATTGATTAATTTTACAGAATAATTTCTTCAGCGGCAGCAACGCGTCGGGTATCAGCTAGTGATAAATAAAAATGAATAAATAACCATATAAAGTTCATCCCATATTTTTTTCAGCATTTTTGATACGATACTTTAAGGTCTGTAGAAGTGCATTTCTTAAGTTTGGCAACGTCAGTGTTAACTGTGGAACAACACTGCTCTGCTTTAAAAAAAAATCGAATGTTGCCGTACACACATATTCGCGTTCTTTCAAAATTCCACACTAGTCAAGAAAAAATTGCAGGTTGATGCGCGATATCTACATTCAAGTCAAAGTTAGATTTGATTGTAACATTTTTTACCCTCTAATATTGAATAAAATTATATTCTGGAACACAAAAATAAATATATGATAAAAAGTAAAAAAGTATATGATAAAAATCATATAATGTATGTATATATCATAAATGATATCAAAAAAATCATATGAGCAACCTTCGTTTTCCTTAGTATTTCTAAAGGTTTCAACATAGAAAACGTAATACTTTGAGAAATTTATTTGAACGGCAATTTTTTATTGCCAATGAGCAACAAGGCTGTAGCTGATTGTCTTCCTTTAAAGATCCTGATAAATCAGGATATTCATTTATAATTATTAACAATATCAATTGGTTGATGAATCTTTCAGCAATCTAGAAAGATTGTCGAAATATTTATCGTGCAATTTGAGTGATTGCATTCCGGATTTAAATCATTAAGATATACATCCTAACTACTCAATCATTTTCTGTTTAAATACTCATTTGGATTTGGTTTCGAGTAGCATTTTCTGAGATATTTAAATTGCAAGCAGAACGCTGTGATGCACGACAAAATTATGACGAAACCTCTCCTATGTTTCAAGAATACAGGATTTCAGCAGATTGCTTCGATGACAGCGACGCTGATTAATTACGTCAAGGTTAGAGGGAAATAATTTGTGAAAAGTTAGTATCAACAGAGTAGAAATTCCTCTTCTAATTGTGATCATTCAATGCTTCCCTCCTTGGTTCAATTCAAATGAAGTAGATTTCAAAGCTCTGTTTCAAATACAGTATCAGTAATGAAACCTAATTTATCATTGAGATAAATATTAAAGAATACTTTTTGAACCATAGAAGATAGCTAAAACGCAATTGTATTATGATTGGATTTTTATTAAACTTGTACACAATTCTAATTTTTTAATAAATATTTCAATTATATTGAGAAACCTAACATAAATTTGGGAAACTTAGTTTAAACAAATCAGCAATTCAGTAAATAAAGCTTCACACGAAAGAAATCTTTAGCCTTGATGAAATTCAGTATGGACATGTACAATTTGTAAATGAAATAAAATTTCTTTATTTTCAGAATCTGTTGCAAGCTGCACCTTGTGAAATCATTCAGGGTTTGAAAACGATTTTCAAATTAGCTTGAATATTCAGGATATTCCATTGTTTATGAACTAAAATTTGCTTTATTCTTGGAAAAGAAATATAACTTCGGCCATCAACCAATTTAAATGCACAGTCAAATTCAATATATATAATAAATATATAAAACTACAAATAACCAAGATATCTTCAATGCCTTCCATTCCTTATAAAGTCAATTTACAGCTGTCGCCAATCAAAATGAGGATTATTATGCGTAATTGGGAAATATGATGACTGGGTGACGTATTACTCGTGTAATACAGGGTGATCAAAAAGTAACAGGAGGTGTTGAAAAACCTGTAGTGTGCTATGTACTGAAAGAAATGTCACAAAATTTGGCCACCGAGCTCATTAAAGCGTGTAAAAAATTAATGAAAAACGTCGAAAGGAAAAAATTTTGGCTCTAGGATCGAAAAGTTCATCGTGTATGCATAAACAGTTACTTTATAACACGATATCAATGATAAAAGGAAGGGTCGCTGGAATTCATTCTACAAGCATTCGCCCGTATATGGCTTTGTCGCTGTGTGAATGTGCTTTATTATCCAAGCTGTTATATCAGCTGGATGTAAATGCCAGAGCTGATCTTGAATACCGGCAGTTAAAACACTTAGGTAGAGAACCCCTGACTGTTACTAACTTAAGAAGAATGGTTGAACAATTTGAAACAACAATAATTGTAATCAACTAAACCGAGGTCGTAAAAGGCCTCTTCAGGACAGTGGCCGTAAAAGGCATCTTCAGGACAGTGGCCGTAAAAGGCATCTTCAGGCTAAGGACAATTTCTATTTCTAGGGCTACTAGAATGGCGTTGTGTATCAAGGACATATCTGACATTCCTGTTTTAAAATATCAAATATCCACAGTCGAAAATTTCATATGCTGCATGCAATAACTGAAATATCAGGCTGGTGGTCACCTTCAGAAATATCACCTTCACAAATATGCAAGTTTTTATAATAAATGTTTTTCAATTGTATCTGGTGTGCTATTCACCGTTTCCATTGGCAGTTTTGTATTCTTTTTCACACATTATGCGCTTGCAGGGCCAGGATTTTCTCTACCGGCAGTTTTTGTTAGTATAATATTTTTTTTCTTGCAGTTGAGAAATCGAAATGGCATACTTTAATGTGCATCGTTGCCAACTTTTGTCAAATTTCATCCAGTACATAACATGCTTCAGGGTTCCGACCATCCCCTTTTATATCTTTATATTCTCTTGCATCATTGCATTGTATGTTGAGAAACATTTATCTGATAAGGCAGTAACTGTGCGCACTTAAAATTTATTCTCTGGAAAACGAGTTTTATTTGGCTGTTTAATTTTTTTCTGTAAGATCTTATTTTTTTACACAGAAAATATTTAGGTAAGAATCACATATTGATTGCATATGAATATTTTTCCATCTTACCCACACATGAACATGTCATTTAAATAAAAAAAATCCTGAATGACTCGGTTTAATACGTTATAAGAAACAGTGTGCTTTGTTACAATATAAATTTTGCAGCTTATCACTGGCACTCAGTTTTACCTTGGTGAATTTAAGTCCGAGATGGCGATATATGACACTGTCAGCATGAAAACCGATAGGAAAGAATTCTAATAGTTAGTTATTAAGAAAGTTGTGTTTTTCAGAAAGACTAAAAAAAGTAAAAATAATTAATATAAATGCACAAGTAAAAAAATAAAAGCGCAATTTGAATTAAAGTCTCGCAACGCTTGCATCATTTATGTTGTTTTGACCACTTTACAGCACTGCCCCTACATCGAAGCGGAAGTTAAATATACTAATTCTAATAATTAGTAGAAACAATTCTTTTTTTATAAAATTACAATTATACTTTTTTTTTGGTACTATTTTTTTACTTGTGTATGAATTTTATTATTTTTTACTTACATGTATTTTTGGCACTATATTTTACTTATGTGTATAGTGCATATCTGCCGGATTTTACAGGAAAGACACCTTACTTCTTACTTCACAGAAAGAAAAATACAAGTAAAAAGCCAATCATGTTCAAAACATAAAATTCTATACTAATATAGTTATACTAATAATTCTATGCTGAGATACGTGAAATAAATTTGAAGAGATCATGTAAAATTACTGATCTTGTATTCAAAACCTACAAGAATTGATCGTTTAAAGATACAAGATTTAAGGATAAAATCGTATCTAGTTATGGTCAATTTTTCATAAGTAACCAAATAAAAGCGCCTCTAGATAACTATCTAGCCAAAGAGAAGCGTGCACTATAAATAAAAAATTACATTATAGATTTTTTCAGTTGTTTTCCTGAATGCATTAATTTATTTTATACTAGCCGCCTTTGGCGACCAGCTGGTTCGCCATGAGTAAAGCGTTCTAAAATTTTCAATTAAATCGCATATTCATTAGCCTTGAAGTAATTCCGGGCATTGATTGACCTGAAATTAATATTTTCTTTAAGATGATGGACGGAAAGTTCTAAAAGTACAACTTTTCCTAATAATATTCTTTACTTTTATAAATCAGTCAGTTTTAACCATCGGTTATGCTTCTTAAATATTAAAAAAAAAATCGATGATGTTGCCAAAATATTAAATATGTTTTTTTTAAAGAAAGCGAGAAAGGGAAAAAAAGTATTAAATTAATGATACAGATATTGCAAACGATTACATAAATATGCCATTAAGTTGGGAATTCAATGCATATCCTGTCTAAATTCCATCAGGTTTACCGTAAATAAAGAAGATTTATTGAGTAAATGATATAGATATTGCAAATGATTGTAGAAACCTTTGCTTTGCATTTATTTTTTAAAGAAAATATCACATTTTATATTTATTTTATTTTATCCAGTCACGTGCTGAAAGTTGCATATCTGTAGATTTATTTTGCGATGATATTTTTTTTATTCGAACTTCCGGCATTATTTTATTTTATCTAGTCACGTGCTAAAAAAACATGGTTAAAATATTTCTTTAAAAATTCGTTAAAAATAGAAGCTTAAGTTATACATTAAAACACTGATACCATTAGAAGGCTAATTTTTTAATCTTTAAATTGATGTAAAAATCATATTTATGCGATCATATTTTCGGAAGTTATAGCGGAAAAACGTCGAAATTTCGCTTAAATTTTAATTAATTCAAATTCTAATTAAAAATTCGAAAAAAGGGCTCCGAGGTGCACATTCCCGACCTCCAAGGTATACATGTACCAAATTTGGTAGCTGTAGGTCCAACGGTCTGGCCTGTAGAGCGCCAACACACACACACACACACACACACACACACACACATTGAGCTTTATTATAAGTATAGATGGTTTACTATGATATAAAAAATATTTTGTTTAAAGAGCTTTTGACTTTATGTGTGAAATCCGGGAATTTGTGCTCCCTAAGCGAAGTTTTACATTGTAAATAAAGATTATAGAGATAATGCACATTTTTTAATAGTTTGTTGCATTTTAGAACATTATTCTCCATCTCTCAATCATTTGATCAAATTTCGAAAATAAAAAGAATCCAACTATTGATAGAACACATACGTTATCTTTTTGAATGTATCTATAACATTTACAATAACAAAGCAACGGAAGAAGACTAAATAACAAAACGATTAACATTGATTATTTCCCCTATAGGAAGAAGAAAGGAAAATGTAATTTACCAGAAGCAGATTTATTTGTCTTTTCCCCATATAATGCGGCAGTCAATTATCTTGTCGAAAGACATGTTATTACGTCGGCTCGTATAACTATGATTGCTTGATGCACCGTATATTCTAACCTTCTGTCTTTTAACAGTTTGAAAGGCAAGATACTCTCCATAATCTCTACCAATAATAAAGTTATAGGGGTATGAGCAATGATTAACCCACCAACTGCTTACCTTAAGATTTCTCTAGCATTGGCGTCCATTTTCTGCTGCAGTCAGTAATTTCGGCAGTTTAGTATATTTTTTACAATTAATTTTTTTTATTATGTCATATTATAAGCGTGTAACATAGTGTTAGCCCACTTTGGTTGAAAATTATTTGAGTTTATTTTCAAGCATCGCATTTTAATAGCGATTTTTTTAAAATTATTAAGTCAGAAGCTAGGCTGTTTGAACCTGAGTGTATATTCTTAGAGCATATAATATACTTAGGAGTATTGGGAAGTGTAAAACGAAGACACTTTTTTGGAAATTGTTACTCAAATTAATTAAAAATTGGTGGAGAATTTTATATTCATTTTAGCATAACTTCCGAAAATATTACAGAACAAAAAAAATTCACGTCATTATAAATGTCAGTATATTATTTTTTTAATGATATTTGCAGTTTAAGCTTTAAAATTTAAAGAATTTTTGAGCAATCTATTTCATTTCTGAAGTGAAACAAATCATTTTTACTGTAACAACTAATGTTTCATCCAAGCTTCCTTTTTTATTTTTGATACTTTCGACATTAAACTAAGGTTTCAGAATAGTTTCCAGACACATAACATCTCAACACGTTTCTAAAATTTCGCTGTAATTAAAATTCTTTTTTGACTTTAGAATTACATTAAAAATTCAGAATAATGAAAAAAAATTAAAGAGTGCTTGTTTTTAAACAATATAAAAAAGTCAAGGAAATGCCTAGAATAAAAACTAGAACCAAGAAAAACTGATAAAATAGTATTAATTATGTTTATCAGGGTTTGATATTTAATAACATTTTGTTACGAAATTCATTAAGGTCAAGTCAACAAAATATTGAAATAAAATCTATATAGGTTAACCTACTTTTTGATCAAAATGGTTTATATACAAAATATATCTTAAAACAAACTGCTGTGCTTTTGTATAACTTATGACAGTATGAAGCGAATTATTTGTTTTATTTATAATTATAAATAATATTTTTTATAAATATAGGCTACATTTATTGAGAAATAATCATGCTTAATACGTTACAGTTGGATAAAGATACGTATGTTATTCTACAGATATTAATAAGAGCAAATATCGATATTTATAGCACAGTTATCATTTTCATATGAATATACGTACAAGAAAACTATTCGAGAAATATTAGATACACTATTTTCTTTCCATTACAGTGCACATCTGAGTTTCTGCCTTTAGCCGAAAAAAAACATGATTTAGCGGAAACCAAGTAACGGGCCTTATTCCCACGCATTGTCTGAAGCGTCATCTGCAGATACAGACATTCTTATTCTGGCTGATACCACAGTCATTATTCATTACAGAATATGCTTTATCCTCTGAAAGTACTTTACAAATGACATTTACTCTAGCTTATATAGTAAAAGATACATTGATGATTTTTTTTTATAAAGCTCTTTATGTTAATAACTAAATTTCAAAGCAACACACGGTGTTTTGAAATGCATTTCTCATAGATCCAGTTCGAACTTTTGTAATTAACCTATTAATAATAATGATAATAAAGAAGTGTGCTGTCTTGATGCTCTACAAGCTAGATTATTTGACCTACACCTTCCAAATTTCGTATGTAAATACTGTAAAGGGTATAAATGCATTGAATATAAAATGTAAATTTGTTAAATCTAATTAGTTTAATTAGTAAATTAAGCTAATTTAATAAAATTGAAGTTAATTTCAACATTTTTCGCGATAACTTCCTAAAATATAAAAAAAAAATGAAATTCACAAATTTTTCAAAATTGTCATTTTAATGCTAGCAATTTATAAGAAGAAATAATTTGGAAATATCGTTTGAAATTGTTTAAAATAAGTGTCTTGTTTATTTAGGAATGATAGGATGAAGGATACTCATTTTCGTATCTGAAATGAATACATTCATTGAAATTGAGTGACATATAGGAAGGAGAAGCGTAAATAATATGAATACTATTTTTTAAACTTTATTATTCAAGACTTTAGGGTTGGAAATATTTTTTGTTTTTCCATCATCAACAGAAACAAATAAGGGCAAGTAATAAGTATTCAGAGTTTTATCTCAATCGGCAATGACAGCAAACCAACTTTAATGTCTATCATGAATCTAATGGTATCATGGATATGTATTTATATCTAAATGATTTAACACATATGAAAGATATCCAATAATCTCGATGACTAAATGGTCATCATATTCTTAGTAAAACCATGAACATTCATATAATTTCAACACGTGTTTTGCTTATAATATCGATAATACTTATCTCAAAAACCTTTTTCAATCATATTCAAAAGAAATTAAATAATACAGCGTTTTTTCTCTAATTTTAATAAACCATTCAGAATTTATTTAAAGCGCAATTTACCACAGTAAAATCTATAGCAACTAACAGTTACTTCTTACAAAAAAATTAGAATATTCTAGATAATATTCAAAATAATAATTTGATTAATATTCTTTAATATGCAATAGCGAAACTTTGAATGACTATTTCATATATTTTGGTAGCGGATTTTTATTTCTTTTCATTCATTGTTTGCATGCTTGCGTGTTCAGATTCCAAAACTCATTTAATTAAAATACAAGGACAGCTATTATAATCGTCTGTCTTCTTAAAATTTCAACTAATTAAAAAGTAAGCAAAATCCCAGCATTTTCCCGAAATTTCTTTCAAAAATTTACTTCAAAGAAATTGTTTTTCAACTGCATTAAAATTTTTAAAAAATCAAGTTTTCCGTGATAGGAATTTTATAAAATTTATTTCATATATTTTTACATAAACTTATTTCTCCTATTTCAATAAATTTCAAAAATTACTGTCACAAACAAGACATTACAAAATTTCTTATGTTGAACAAGAATGTATAAATAAAATATTTTCTGACCACTTTAGTAAAATTTAGGCAAGAATTTTTTTTAAAAATGTCGATCAGATGTTTAAAATTGTTTTCAATAACAACAAATTTGGAATAACTATTAATTTTGATTTTATGTTCTTTATAAAAGAAATTATTCAATTAATTGTCTCAAACCTTCATTAAAATTTATTGTGTTTCAGTATTTTAGAAAAACGCAAGTACTCTTAAAACTAATGTTAATAATAAACAGAAAATTAGTTTAGGGTAGCTTTTAAAAATCTCTTGGTTCAATTGGTCTCTATTTTTAATTAAAAAGTCGTTTAACATGTTAAACAATTTGTGTTGTGGCTTTGACATGAAAATAATTTTATATTTAAATAATACGCAAATAATTTAATTATAGCAAAGACTATGTCAGTTATCATTTAATTGAAACAAAATAATGTATAGTTTTTTCTGTAACTCATTATCTGTTTCGAATTCAATTAATATATGAAGAAGAAAATGTGAATATTAATTATCACATGTTGTCTACAATATTTTTAAATAATTTGTAATATTTATATTAATATAATTTGTGCCAATTTATTTTTTCAAACTATAGAAATCTAAAATAACTTTATTTTTTTTATTTGTTTCTATATAATACGAAGCTTAAAAAGATTGTAGCGAAAATTTGATGGGGATTCATTAAAAATAGTTATTAATTAAAAACCCAACACAAAATTCTATCTTAAATCATATTTTTTAAATTGTAAAGTAACATGAGAATATTTTTGGGATTAACTCAAGACATTTTTGTTCTGAGCCTATGCCGACTCAGCAAATATCTCTTCGAATTTAAACGTCATACTAACAAATAGATGATTGATCTACGCATGAGATTTAATTTACAGCAGACACAAGTATATTAAACACATATGTTTAGAGGGATTTATAATATTTGAATCATCAAATCATTTTTCATAAAGCTAAGAAGCAATGGACTTGAATATCGATTCGAATTTTCTTTTTGCCTTTATAAAGCAATAATATAGAAAATACAAAAAATATCGTTGTCGGTATGTTCCAAAATAGAATAATAATGGAAAGACAGCGGTTTAGTTGATTGCAGGATAGAGTAATATAAAAAGCAAGACCAGCATCTGACTTTCACATTATAGATGAAAAACAATCGTATAATAAGAGATAGCAAAACTTTACTTTATTTCAACACATATCCATTAAAATATCCAGTGCGAGTGATGTCTAACCAGCTTTCTCGTATATTCTTCAATAAAATTATTTAACCACTGTAGGCATTGCAGGGCATGGGAATACAGTAATTCAAAACTATTAACCTTTAGCGTGAATTTAGTAGATGTACTGAATGTGTCCTGCGCTCCTTGGTGAGAGTGATTAATACCTGGCATGCTGTAAAGAGTGCCCGAAAATCGAATTTTTCAGATCTTCTTTTTCCAACTCGTTGAATTTTAATTTAGTATAGCTATATTGAAGTCCCGTTGTAAAGCAACACTAGTTCTAATTTTGGACGCACCTCGTCATTTTGAAGTACAGTCAGATGACGAGGATGACACCTGAACTGGCTCCCCCCTCTGCACACCACACCATACCAGCGGGAGGACATTTGACCTGACAGATTTAACGTGCAAGAGACCCTCCTCCTCACACGACGGTTCTTTGGTGGAAATCAAGTCCCGAACCTAAAACCCTCCGGTTCTGAAGCCGAGACCTTACGACTAGGCCACCGCGACCCTCAAATGATTGAAATAAAAATTTCATACAAAACGCCATTTTTATTGTCATGTAATTAAGATTTTGCGTTTATATATTTCTGAAAATACAATCCGATGAAATGGCAACACGGTTAGAAATTACTCAAAATTTGAGTTCACACTATAGAAGTATAACAAGTACTGAATTTTATCCGCCTGTTCTATTTGTTTTGTAGCAATCCTATTATTTCATATTTGAGCAGACGGACAGACAGATTACTTCTGAACGCAATTTATTGCAAGTCTCATGGAAATGGACAAATTTAATGTGACGATCGTATACCAAATATTATCTATGTAGCTCGAAAATATGTTTGAGTTATCCATGTCTCAGACATAGATTATTCAAACAGACAGACACAATGCCAAAAATGTAGGGGGGAGGTCGGGAATGTCTGAAACAGTCGGATTCTCACTTTCGATTTTTTTTTTTTTTTTTTTTTTTTTTTTTGCGATTTTAATACATTTCCTATCCTTTATAATCGAGAAAGTTAAAAAAAGGTCGAATAATTTAAAGTCTAATAACGAACGTGAATTGTTTAAATTCTAGGATTTAATGTTGTATTCTTAAGAAAAGCAGCTAAAGAGATTACATGAAAAAAATATGCGTTTGTTTTTAAATTCAGATAGAAAATCGGAATTATGAATACTAAATGCTTTTAAATATTTAAAAACCCTCTACAGTTATCCAGCTTTGTTTCGAGACATTTAAGCAGAAATATTCTACAAAATATCGTTCGAATTTTCTATTCATTTTTTCAGTCTGAAAATAAGATATCTAGCATTTCCAGACCGTAGTGAAGAAAAACAACTGGCAGTAGCAGATGAAAGAAAAACAGAAAATATCCGCAACATTGTTTTTTTTCTATCACGGCGGTTATCTGCAGTGTTTCCTGTTTTGTCTACGGAATTTCCCGCACAAAAGAGATAAAAACATAATTTGCTGGATTTGCGAGTTATTCTTATACACTGTAGCAGTCAATTACGATGCCAAGAGATACGTTATTATTATGGATTTTATCAGAATTATTGCTCAATACACAGCATTTCCTTTCGTTATTAGAATATGTTAATTTCACATTACATGTACGGAATATTTATGAATTCGTATTAAATTAGTTTTGCCATTAATTAAAAGAACAAAATGTATATATGAAATATTAGTGAATTTTGCTTCATCCATTTTTTGATAAATGACTGTAGAGGTTTAGTTTTATTTAATTATATTCACGCCCCATTTTAAAGAAACACTTGGGCTATTTTGAAACGGATTTCGTCATTTTGAAACGCAGTTGAATGATGAGGACAACATGTGAACTGACACCCTCTACCCAAATATTCCACGCTATACAAGAAGGATGTTTAGCCCAGAACTAACGAAGTTCAGTTTAGTTATATTAACGTCTCATTGTAAAGCAACACTAAGGCTATTCTGGAACGGAACTCGTCATTTTGAACCACGATCAGGTGACGAGGGCGACATCTGAGATGCACCCCTCTCTCCACACCACAGCCACATCAGCGGGAGGACGTTTGGTCTGACAGATTTAACGTGCAAGAGATCTCCTTTACACGATGGTTCTTCGGTGGAATCGAGGCTCGAACCTGAAATCCTCCGGTTTCGAAGCCGTGACCTTACCACCAGGCCACCACAGTCCATGGGTGATCGAAATAGTCAAATTTAAAAAATGTGTTAAAATGCAAATTGAAAAACTGTGTTCGCATCATACATTTATCCACGATTGAAGATGTCCGTTTCACGCCAAATTCTCATCATTTGCGGAAATTTTGATTTTTACATTTCTATTTGAAGAAACGCATATGAATCTCATCAGATTCTCTAAATCACTTACGGAGAGTTTACTCTCAGAGAAAGAATGAGTGCTTTCAATACGTTGGACCTAATATTCATGCTACCAAAGCCATCTGCTTATTTGATGGAATCAGTTTGGTGATGTATATTGTGAGGTATTTAAACTGATTAAAACCATTTCTAGGGATCGGTATCGAACAGAAACGGATGTATTTGAGCCAAAGATACGTCGATAGCATGAGAAAGTTATAATTCTGCATGACAACGCACGTCCATGTGTCTCAAGCCTGGTCAAAACAAACTTGGGAGCTATTAAACTACACACCGCCTTTTCAAGACATTGCTCCTTTCAATCACCATTTATTTTAATGGATCGCACATGATCCTGCCAATAAGAGTTTGTCTTCACGAAGAATTGGAAACCATTTATCAACTTCTTGTATTAAATGCCATTTTGGTGTAGACTGGTTTATGTCGCTTGTTCAGATAATTTTATCTTTTTTTTTTACAAACCACAATTTAGATGCTATATTTCTACTATGTCAAAATACAATCATCAAATGCCTTTAGTCCTTTAATAAATTAATGATTGAGATAACATTTTTTAACATTTTTTTGTTGTTTTTCTTTTTACAATTTGCCTTACAGTCAGTGTAAAATTTAACTGTCAACAAGTTTTTAGGGTGTGAAGATCAATAAAATTGTTAAATTCTTTTTTCATACACATTATGAGTGAATTATTTAGTTAAAAAATAATTTATCATGAAGGAATTTCATGATAATTTTTATATCTATATGTCAAAAATTGCTGAAATTAGCCTTAGTTTCTCTTTCCATAAAAACTATCCAAAGAGCCATGCCACAATGAAGCGTCATTTGGAAAAAATACGAGTAAAATCACTTTGAGAAGGAAAATATACTTCATTGAATCTTACAAAATAATGAAAAGGAAGAGAAAACACATTTTAAAAACAATTAAATATTTTCTTCTCTACTGTTGATGTCAAGCTATTTGGACTGCCTGCATTTTTTGCATTTTATTTCCTGGTTGCTCTGTACAGACTCGCATGATACAGCCTGAAGACAGCTTGAATGCATTAAAACTAGTGCCATATTTGCAACCTGTTGAACCTTCCTTATAATGCAAGCTCAATTTCATGAAGAACAGCTAATTCTCGGAGATATCAAAGCAAAAAATGAAATCTACAATCACAAATTTCAAATCATTTGAGAACAAACATATTTTTAAGTCATTATTTGTCTCAATTAATTTAAGTCATTAACCTGCTTATCCTGGTTTGAAACAATGCGAAGACTTCTATATTGGTCTATCCCTCTTTCTATGTATAATGATAATTTTTAAAAATTTTCATTTTCAATTATTCTAGCAAACTAACAAAGCTTTGGACATCGACAGACTTTGTGATGGAAAAAAAAATTTTTCTAACTATCGACTCACGCTTAATCTGATAGTCTCGTGGTGGTTTCAAACTGGTTAATGTTAAATTAATTGACAATTCGTAAGAATTTAGAGAATGAATAATTTGGAAATCAAGTTGTAAGTTTAGCTGGCGATAAATTGCCAAATGTGAAATTTTTCTGTGTTATTTTCTAATAACCCTAAAACCAAAAAATTTATGCCTCAAGCATGATAACTCGGAAATTTTTTACCAACACATTTTGAGTCTTGGAAAAACCTCAAACCAAAACAACATATTCTCACATAATAAAATATTTTAAAAGTAGAAGCCGAGACTGATATATTTGCGAAAGATAAAGAGTTTTAAAATAAACTACGGATAGAAGGAACATGACTGTTATAAATAAAAAACTGCTATTATTCGGCTCTTTCAAATGACGAACATCCTGTTCTCTGGATTGGCATTGAGAACTCAATTGCGCAGTCACCATGATCACTAGATCCGACTTTTTTCATTCATTCATTTATTCATTTTTTTTTTCGCGAATGCAAGACTTAAGAAACGTATATTAAACCCTATTTACCTCATAAAGTTACTCATGCCCATGATTACGTAAATGTTGTCGACGCTGAGATTGGATCGGTGCAGCTAGTAATTCCACGTTAAGTGTGCGCATTCTCTGAACGGAAGTAACTTTTAGCAGCAGCTTTATGGAAGTAATTCCTTTCTTTTTCATGTTATTTTACTTTCTCCATATGCGTTCTTTTTTTTTTCTTTTGCATTTTTCTCGGAGGAGTTTTGTCGTATAGACATGGTAATTTGGGCAACTTTTAGTGCATTAAAAATGAGGATGTTTTTCTTTTTAGTCGAACAATTTGTAAAAAAGTAAGATAAAATTAGGGAAAATTTACTACTGATAGATAAAAATACTTATAGATAAGTGGAGATTTCACAAGTGTTCATCTCGTATAGAAGATGTGCAATTCATCGAGAGCTATTTTAAAATGCCAATATGTATAAAATTAAAAATTACAGAATTTAAATAATGAATAATGCGTTTAAAATTAGTTGTTTTAATTTACCAGGCAATATTTTAATTTAAATAAGATTAATATAAAAAATAATGAAATAATAAAACAAAAATTTGGAAATAATGACAAACATTGGTAAACATTGAAAATTATACTATTTAAATATGTTACGCTACATTAACAACAACTTTGAAACTTCAATGTTTTCAAAAAATCAAACAATGGATTTGAGTAATTATTCCTTGTTCTATAGGGAATAATTATCCAATTCCCTGCAGAACAAGCGAAATTATTACGTGACTGATTAATCAAAACATAGCTCATGCAGTTTTTCACCCTATTCCCAGTGCAGTTCAAATTGTATGCATGTAGCTAATTATTACAAGAATTCAAAACTTCCATTTCAGGAAAATCGAGTTATAGGTGTTCTGTCATAACACTGTGACAATTTATGAGATATCATTCTGGATGCTAGACCTCAAGAAACGGCAATGCAGTGTTTCTACATTCAATTTATTAATCTAATTTTTTCTCTCAAGGAAAAATACAAT
The DNA here is from genome assembly GCA_026543055.1 of Argiope trifasciata. Lineage (NCBI taxonomy): Eukaryota > Metazoa > Arthropoda > Arachnida > Araneae > Araneidae > Argiope > Argiope trifasciata. The sequence goes on from JAPMOQ010034798.1 coordinate 1,374,274, forward strand.
TAAAATGGAACGATTTTTAAGTTCCGAAATGGTGCCACGACCAAACTAAAAGTTGGTAAAAGTTGGCGAACAGTCTGCATTTAAATCTTATATAGTTAATAATATAGTTATGGGAAGAAAAACAGAGTTGCGTAGAGTGATTATTTCAAAGGATTTCAAATAAGCAAGTTTAATATCTAATTCATTCTTTTGAAGTACTGAAATAAGTATAAGTACTGAACCTATAAAACGGATTTTAGTTTAGTTACATAAACGTCTCCACTTTAAAACATGAGGGCTATATTGGGACCCCGTATTTTTGAACGTAGTCAAATAATGAAGACGACACCTGAGCTGTCACTTTCTCCAAATTTCCACGTCGCATTTGCAGGATGACGTTCGGTCCCAACGGATTTAACGCGCACCAGACCCGCTTACACGACGGTTCTTCAGCAGAATCGAGCCTCGATCTTAAAACCCACCGATTCCGAAACCGATATTTTATCACCAGGCCACCGAGACCCTCCCAGAAAAGGGTAGTATATATGAATAGCTCTAATCAGAAATTTTTAAAAATGAGGATGCGAGATATACGCAGAGAAAAATATCGTTAGTACTTAATTCAACATTTTAGTTTATTATATCTTGACTGCCATAAGGACCATTGCTGATCGGCTGCTCCTATAAATTAAATTGTAAGAAATTCATCACGGCAGTCAGCGTGTTACAAAATAAATTATATGAATGCGTATTTCGAACTTTAAATTGTATTTAATTTCTACGAAAAGAAGTACTCACCACCACCATTAGTTATTTTACAATTTTTATTACTATTCAATAAAAATAGAAAATATTTTTTTTTGTTCTTAAAATAACTACATTAAGAAAGTTAGAAAAATTCTAATTTTCTTTTTTTTATTGATATTTTGAAAAATAATCTTAGTTTGGAATTCGAATATTAGTATAATTTAAAATATTAAAGCCAATTTTTCTAATACAAATGAAATTTTCCAAAATTAAACCTTATAGAACACTAAAAAAATCGAGGATAGAATAAAATTCTAGGCTTCACACACAAAAATAAACTTGTTTTGAATTCGCTTCAAACTCATTTTTGAAAGACACCAAAAGCCTAAAATCCCAACATGTTTACAAAAACCTGAAAGCAGTTCTTTTCAATATTTCTGACGAGAAAATCACTTTCTCGAGAAATATTATTTTCGAGAATACCTGCGTGTATGTGTATATTATATAAATTCACCCTTTCGTTACTACTTTAAATATAAAAGTAATAAACTTTCAAAGCACGACGTAATCATTTAGATTAGAAATAGTGTTTTTTTCCTTATGTGATAAAAGGATTTCATTTTCTAAATATAGTATATTTTTTATTTACGATAACATGTTATATATGCTTTTCTGGATATTGCATCTGAAATGCTTAAAGAAAATCTTATTCCGTCGGCCACTATACTGAAGAAAACACTCTTTAAATATTTCTTTAAAAAGTTATATTCCGACAAATTTGCTATCAAAAAGTACAGGGTGATGAGAAATATAAGATAGGGCTTTGGGCTTTTCTATTTCTTTCTATTCATTTATGAACCATGTCATATATATGTAGAAATGGATGGGGCAAAATACCCATTCAATCTCATTTAGATCAATGTCTAGGATCATTGATTAAAGAGAAGAAGTTTTTAAATATAAACGTTAAATTTACTTACCGCAAAGAATATTTAAAAGAAAAGACATTAACAGTTGGGACAGGACAGGCTATTTACAATTGGGATAAAAGTACAACATTTAGATGACACCAAAGGTGAAGCCTAAACAAGTGTCCCATGGCAAAATGAGGTGCCGCCTTTGCGTATTAAATAACCATGATATCGAAACGAATGACTCACTCTCTGTCTGCCGAGATAATGCTCACAGCTCATTTTTCTAAAATTCGACGTCACGCGTCTTAGACTTTAATTTATGGTGCTCAGTAGAACCCACTTTGCCATCTATTGCAAAAAAATAAAACTAAATGTGGAATGGTAATGGCCGCTAATTAAATCTCAACATATATATAAGCAAAAGAGCAGGAATTGGTTAATTTGCGCATCAATGAGAGTAATCGGTTAAAATGTGAAAAACTGTTTTCTACTTTTCTTACTCTTCTTTAATTTCTTAAATTACGTAGGTAATTAAGGAATTAACTTTGTAATATGCTCATTACCTATTAGACACTCGTTAGTCTGTCCATTACCTACTTGACACTCATTATCCACTTCGCATACATGTCTGAAACACGCATCGAAGGATTGAGTTTAATTTTTAATCTGCAATTAAGTGAAAAATTAATATTAAATAATTTAAAATTAAAAAAAAATCACTTGAAATTTGTTATTAAAGGAATCAAAATGATAGTAAATATTCAAATTAGGAAGCTATTAAATTCGTCATTTAATTAGAAAGTTAAGTAAATTCGTATGTCAAGTAAGTGGTTAAGTTAAAATTAAGATATTTGCCGGAATAACAATGTTTCTGCGAGCTTCACTTAAATGCTGATTGTCTTGATATCAAAAAATAAGCGAACAAATTAATTGCACAAGAAGTAATGTTGGAAGGAAATAAAAAGAATAATTTGATTAAATGTAAGAAATAAATTTGAAAATTGAAGGAAACTAATTAAAACGCATGGAACAATAATTGCATGCATTGAATAATAGATTTGACATAATTGAATTTTAATAACTAGAAATTTAATTATGTAATGCTTACAATTTTTTTAAACTTAAGTACTTCCAATTCCAAAGTCCAAAAGAGACTTCAGAGAAATGAAGAATATTAACTCTGTATGAAGTAAATTTGGAATAAGAACTTGAATTCAATTTATAGAACATAGACACAATATAGGAAGGAGATTCGGAAAGGAGGACACAGCCAATGGAAGTAGAATCAATACCTCGGAGTTTAAAGCAGCGAATCAAAAATGTTCGAATGCTCAAGAATATTGGAGAAACTATTTATAGATGAGAAGAGAGAAAGAGACGAACTCGGAAGTACAATGGGTTCTATTTTATTGGAGAGAGAATGGAAGCTATTCAACCTGCCATCTCACATTTCCAAATGGAACATTGGAAAATGGGAATTGTAACGTCATTTATACTATAAATATCAATTCGGAGTTGGGTCTCTTGGAAATATATATGCATTCTGTGCATACAATAGGAGCTTGTTCGTTTCAGAAACAGCAAGAAAAGACATCCAAGAAAATATTTAAATTTCTAGTAAAGCACATTGCTTATTTTCTACGCTTCTGAATTTTCCAAAAGGGAATCCCAGAATCAGAATTAGAAAATTTTAGATGGAATAGGGTAGATCTAGATAACATGAAAAGCATATGCTAGATTAGAAATTCTTACTAAATACGATTGATAGTTTTAAGATAGACAGGTGTGGTGATATCTTAATAAGTCTATAAGAGCCACTGAACATTGGTGATCACTTTTGTGTAGTGGTTAAGTTATCCTTAAATAGCGATTTCAATCTCGGGAATACCACGGTTTCGTTTTTAATTTCGACGAGAAATTTGCTTTCGATTTCAACTTCCCATAGTAAGATTCAGCATCTTAACCAAGTTCGTTACAATAGTCCACCGAGTATTTTTGTTAGACCAGTAAATGCAAAATGCATCATTCATATGAAAGCTGTGAAAAACAAAGCATGTCGTATGCTTTGAGACGGCACTAAAATTCGGCATTTATTTGATTCTTAAAATCAAAGAAAAATAAGCAGTTGGATGTCAAAATATGTATAATTAAAAGCTAATAAGACTTCATCGATTGAAACAATAGGCGCATGATGTTTTTTTCTGCAGATAAATTGTTTTTGTATGTGGGATCCAAAATCGGATTTATTAACGTCACTCGACTACATTTATGTAACAATACTATGCTCAAGTAATCAGTTGTGGAATTATTGGTAAGAGTCGTTGAATATTTTTAGGCAATATCGAAAGAGACATTATCTTAAACGATCGAAAATCAAGCAAATTTGCACTTCTATCTGCCTTCTTTTATAATTGTGGCAAACAGATGGTTGGAGAAAACACGGTCAAAGATGTTTGGAGATCAAAGAGGTTTAAAATATGAAGATTTCAATGCTTTTTCTATACTTGGAACAAGAAGGTAAACAAAAACATTTATGAAATCAAGTGGGAGAAATTAACACAACTCGGTTCAGAAGAAATATAAGGAAGATAGTTGTTCTTAGTAAAATAAAGAGCATGATTAAAAAACAGATAGAAAAAGTTGCTTTAGGAAGGTTATCATGTAGAGGATCCATCCATGTCTCAATTCATTAGTAACCAATTCGCTGTACCAATTGTAAATAAATAAAAGATAAATATAATTTTCTTTTTTGAATGATTCATCAATATTAACCCTTTGCACTAGAGGGATCCGGAGCGGAGCCATTTAAAATTGGTCTTCGAACTCGAGGGCTCCGCTACGGAGACAATGAAAATAATTTTCAGTTTTTAACATAAAAACAAAAACAAATCGTAAAAACTAGTTATAGGATGCTTCGCATCACACTTTGGACGATTACAAAATGTAATAATTTTGTAATTTTTTTATATATATCATAACGTTTGTATTCATAAAGAATTTAAAAAAAACATACAACGATGACTTTTCTTTTAATGCGTATAGCAAACTTACAATATGATCTTTTCTCTAAAATCGCTTCGAGTTGCTGGTAATACGAATGAAAAAAAAAAAAACTTCGAGTGCAAAGGGTTAAACAGAACACGAGTTAAAGCTACATTCACAAACAAAGTATTGGAGTTTTGTTGAGAAGAAAACTTAATTTAACATGATTTTGTTAGAGGTGCATTTCGTGAATTGAAATATTTCAGCTGACACATTACGACAGCCAACTTCATTTAATTAAATATTTGCATCGTTGAACGTAAGAGGATATATGTATTGTTTACGAGTTATTTATTCGTCTTGATGAGGCGATTTTGAAAAATACTCATTTTATTTACAATACAATCGCGCATATATTTATGCTGCTATATATGCGCGATAGCTATTACCTATTAATAGCTATTTACCTGAAGACATTCGGATTCCCAGTTGACGTGCATCAAAAACGAAAAACAGCGAGGAGAAAAACTGAATATTCAAGATTCCAAACACCATTTGAGTAGTCTCCCACATTCAAATATGATTTTGCCTAGCATGATGAGTTGCCAACACATCCATGAGTTGCCAACACATCCAACACTTTTACATGCTCTGAAAATTAGTGACCGACAGATGGTCAATAGTCGTATATTTCATAGTTCATGTTATATGAATCCACATTTTAAATGATGTTATATATCACTTAAATTCTGAATATGATATCTAATTTTATTCATCTAGTCCTCTTCTTTTTTTGTGTTTACTTATATTTGAATAACCACACAAAGACATTTTCTCTAAACGTATTTTGTGGAAAATCTGACAGAAAGCCACAAATTAGGTGCAAGAATAAAATATTTTATAGGTCTTGCTCGAATATTTTAAGTTATCTTCGTCACAGATTTAAAAAATGGTTTGTATTATATATATATTCAGGGCTCTCAGAACTCTGGAGTTGTATTATACTTTTTCTCACTTACGAAGACTACTATGAAAAAATGAGCCGAATCCTTTTTTTTTCAAAAGCTAGTAAATGGAAGTTTCTCTTCCACTCACTAGAACAATACATCACTCTCTAACCAAAAACATTTGTTCGCTTGTTAGAATAAATTTGTCGCGTGTAATATTCCATTCTTACAACGCAAAGCACAAAAGCACTCCATTATAAAGGAGTGCATTGATTCATTATGCATGGAAGCGAATAGCGAAACTATCGACATTCGAAAATGCATTGCACTGAAGAACATACTAGTATAACAATTGATCTTAATTCATCTGTGGGTTGGATCACAGAGAGTCACTAATGTGGCTCCGTTCAGCTGTGAAATGAGATAATCGAGATAAATAGTACTAATGGAGATAATAAACTATCTTATAGAATACTTGGTAGCATTTATAAATTATGAATATGGTTTTTGACTAGTTCTTATTATACACCCAGTACTAAAGTTTCTTTGACGATAAGTAACGATGTTTGTTTTCTACAGTATCTCGTGTAATTCGAATATTAGAAAGTTTAGCATCAAATGATACTGAAAACAATGGAATACGCATTTCGAGATACTGTAAAATATTGGTAAATGAGCTTTATTCGTTACCTAAATTTATTCGTAACGCAAAAGACTAGTTGCGTAAAATAATTTTTTCCATAGGAATCCATGAAAAATAGAATGATGTGCTGTATTCCAAAAAAAATGTCGAAACAAACTTATAAGAATACAATATATTATTTAGAGTTCAGCCTCTTTGTGCAAGGAAATTATCTAAATTCAGCTCCAAGTGACAGTGCATTAAGGCTGTACAACTGATTTCAAATGAGAACTAGCAGCATAGTTGTGCTTTTAAACTATTCCAGACAAAAGAATGAAAACTTCAATAAATTGGAAGGATTATTCTTATATGCTTCGTTAGAAAGAAAGTGGCCGATTCTTTGTCAAAAATGGTAATAGTAAACGAATGTTTTTGGGTATATTCCAATATGACGATTCACGACCGAAAGTTTTCCTTTTGATAAATTTGGACTAAAATGATTTAAGTAACTTTAACATTAATCATAGCACCACAAAGAAGTAATTTGTTTTTTAAATTGATTTTGTGATGGTTTTCAGTTATTATGCTCACGGAAGACTAGCTATTTTATTAAGATTTGATTTAAGTTCAGGAAAGGTCAAACGAAGTTTTGAAATTGACAGATTGAAATACTTTCACTTTATACTCTGTATACAATTGCATAAATTAGAATTTAAAAAAAAATCAGATGATTAATAAGTGTACGATACACATGCATTTTCATTTTGTAATTCAGTATACTTATTCAATGATATTGATGAAGTAAATGTGTGTCGGTCTGTGTATGCGTGCTTGCGAGCACATGCAGTGATCTCAATCTAATTTAAATCCTGACAATTTAAAAGCAATTTTAGGAAAGTATTTTCTAAACATACAATATTAATAATCTCATTATTTTGAAAAACCTTTCCTCTTTCTTTTGCTCATAATGCTAAGTTTTTTCCTAATTTTCTCTCATCTGTTAGAACATTTTAAATCTCATTTGAGATAGAAATGATTAAACTTCAAAAATTCCAATAACCTTCTTGAAAAACAAACACGGTCCTTAAAATGCGCAATCACTCAGAATTCAAATTTTAAGTATATTACAGAATACATTTCATAACTTGCGTGCAACTTCATTATTGATTTTTTTCGAAGAATGAAAATTTCAACTTACTTTTTTACATTTAGTTATATTCTCATAAACATAATCTACGTTTAAAACTGGAAACACTTGTAAAATGTTCTGTCTTTGCTTACTTTTGGGATCGAGCTGTTGAATCTACAGTCTTATCAAACATAAGATTAAATTAAAATTAATTTAAATTTAAATCATGCTTGAGTAGACTCATTTAAAAAAAACAAGAAAATAAGAAAAATTAACCAGCGGGAGTGCTCTTAACAAAATTCTCTTATACTAATTGGCTTGACAAGTCAAAGAAAGCTTCACTGGGGTACAGTAATATTGACATTAACTTTCAGCCTGAATTAAGCATTTTTTACTGAATCTATACGTGTCAATCGTGACATTTGGCGATTCATCTCTGGCAGGTAGTAATAGTATCCAAAAATCAAAACTGTTTTAAATATGTTCTTGTCAAGAGGGTGAAAAAATGCGACTCCAAACCACACTTAGTCACAAAATCCCATGCCGACTTTGAATATATTTAAGTCATTGGGTTTTTGAACCATCGCCTTTATATGTCTCTGAAATTGCAAACCAACTCCCAGTTGGATTTGCCTGAAAAATTAATATCCTTACTGTAAGTTCCTGCGAAATCTGTTTACCGAATTTTACCTATTAAGCTATTTTAAGTTGTGTAACTATCATGTTAAATTACATTCGGATTGCAGAACTGACAGAACAGATTTTACTCAAAACTTGATAGAAATCTGTGATGAGTACAGACAGTAATATGAAATTTTAACCTTATAGTTCGAATAGTTTGAGTTTCTTTGTCATAGACAGGCAGACAAACATTTTCTAAAACACTTCCTACTCTGGAGGTTTAAAATGTAAAGATTCATCAAAATCTCGAGTTCGAATTTTTTGTTGATCACCATAGTTTCTGTATACTACAGAAACGGGAAGGTAAAAATCAATGAACATAAAAATTACTGCAATGAATTAATATTGTTCTGACATGTTCTGAATAATTTAAAATTCCTTCATTAAAGATATATAAAAACATTTTAAGCCAAGTAAAATGATATCACTGAATAAATTTTTTAAATGACATTTTTATAGTGTAATATTTTTGCAAATTGCTGTAAATAAAAACGAAATTTTGTGTAGTTTTGTAAAATTTCTAAAAATCGGTTTATTATTTTCCAAAGTATGTATAAGCGGAATTGGTAGCTCGATATCTTAAGTCAAATTCCATAGAATACCCTAACACACTTTTATTAGCAGAAGACAAATTTACAAAGTTTTAAACTCGATTGTTAGCAGTCTATTTCGGTTTAATTTAGTTTTAGTTATACTGACCTCACATTTTAAAGCAAAATTATGGCTATTTTTGGACAAAGTCACTTTAAACCGCAATCAGATGAAGAGGACAACTCCAGAGATGGCGCTCCTTCTCCAAATTTCATCGTCATAAAAAATGGAGAGGGACAGTTTGTTACAGCGAGAAGATTCAAAGGACATCAAACCCGTTTACTTATATGGAATTGAGTCTCAAACCCGAAACCTTTCGTAACGAAGCCGAACCCTTAACTTAAGTAACCAAGGAGGCACGGCTATTTTAATGTTGCATTTTTAAATTTGGAGCTGTTCTTTTGATTGCATTTATACTAAATTACTTTATTCATATCTATTCTCTAAATCTGTTAATCTTTCGTATACAGATGAAGCGAATGGAATAAAAAAACTAATTATACATGATTTTAATCACCCAAAAAATTCCCTCCACTCATAATTTAAATGGAGCATTAAAAATGGTAATTTCTTCATATACCACTAATAAGCGAGAAATGGAAATTTCGCTTCAATGAATGGAAATAATATTTTCTTCAACAAAACCTTTCTCTCATATACTTGAATAATTCATGTATTATTCATTTAACATACCAAGAGGCGTACCATTGAGAGGGAAATGCAGTTAATAAAGAGGTATAACGTGATGAATATCGTCATTTATATCCACTCGTGCATTGTGTTTAGCGAGAGAACAAAAATAACCTCGCTTTGTATTGGTTAATTACATTACTAATTATTTAACAACGGAAGATTAGATGGGATTAATTATCGTAACTAGAACGAATATTTGCAGGATACTGAATGCACCTTGTTTTTACATTGAAAGATATACAATAAGATAAGATACTGGAAAAAAATTGTGAAATGAAACCCTCCACTTTAAACTTGTCAGCCAATATATTAAGGGGAAGAGAGATGGACAAGGGATTGCAAATAGAACAGGCTACATGTATTGTAGATATAATGATGGATGAAAGGCTTTTTTTTTCCCTTTCAGCTTTTACCAACCCATTCGGTATATTTGCCATCATTTCTAACACACCTTGGTGTTTAGAAGGCGCTAGAAATAAGGCGTTTTATTTCGTTCTAAACAAAGGATTAGGCGAATCAGTTTATATTTTTGCTACGAAGCTTATTCCACTTTGGATTGGCTCTCATTCCTTATTTGTTAATAAAAGGTTAAAAATAGCATTTTGTCAAACTGTATGTTTATCTTATGAAATTTTAACTTAAAAATGTGTTAGCTTCAATTTACAAACGTTTTTTCTATCCGAATTATCTATAATCCGAGCGGTTGATTAATGGACTTCTTATATTTCTCTCATTAAGAATTATATTAAAATAAAAAAATGCTTTTTAAAACAAAAAAACAGCATGTTAAAACTTTCGTGAGACAAAATAATATACATTACTTATAAAGCAAAAACTTTACTAATACATAGAAAAATCTTTAAGTATTATTATCATAAGCTCAGTTATGAATCAAACACGTATTTCTTGTGTGTGAAAAATTAAGGATTTGTTATAACACTAATATATTGACAATTTTTTTTTAAATTTAAGAACTGAGATAAATAAATTTATTTTAAAAGCAAAATGATTTAGATTTACGAAAATGATTTTGATGTAATTTGAGATTTGCTTACATTTTGTTGGTTAGGCATACATAACTGTTTAAAAATTTAACAATTCTTCTGAGCAGTAAAAAAAAACAATATTTAAATAGTACGGCCGCATTTCCTCGCAAATTAATCACAAAAAAACTTTTGAATACAAATTTCTATTCCTATGATTTTATTGAAAAAAATACTTTTATTTCGTTCTAAACAAAGGATTAATTAATAAGGATAAACTAATCGGCATTTTTTTTACTTGGAAGCTTATTCAATAATTGCGAAACAATATTATTTGGGAATAGTTTTGTTCCCATTAATTTTTATGGCAATTCATTAATACACAAATAATTGAATCCCATTAAGAAATTCGAATGATTAAGTTAACAGAAAACATTAAAAACTAATACTCGTTTTTAAAAAATTGGAAATGCGGCTTTCTTTTACTTATAATTTGATTAATCAATTTTCTTCATACATAATGCTTATGAAGCTAATCAATTTTATACCAGACAAATTATTTTGTTACTAATTGAAACACGAGAAATTATTTCGGATAAAAATCCTTTAATGTATAATATTTTTAACGTAGAAATTTAATTTGAATAAAATATTTTAATGTGCAAAAATTTTGAAAAAAGAACAGAAACTAAAAAAATAGAAGTTCAGGGTCTCAAAATTACGCAGCCAAATAGAGCCTGCAAGCTTAGCATATGAAAATCATCTGCGTTAAATTTTTTAATTAATAAAAAAAATTGAAAAAAAAGGATAATTGAGAGAAAAACTGCGTAGATTGCAATTTTGAATTTTTATGACTATATCAATTTTTTCGGCATAATTTCTTGCAAAATTTCTTCGGAAAAAAATTCAAAATATTGATTAAATTTTGCATATTCTTAAAGGATTGTTGTCTTCGAGAGTTTTTGTTTTTATGAAAACGCATCTATTTTTCTTGCCTCCGTTAAGAAACTAAGTCATGTCTATTTCTATAATTTTACTAAATCAATATTTTGAAGAAAAATGTATTTTAGAATAAAACAGAACATATAAATTGGGGGAATAATCCAAATTTTGTTTTATTTTAATGATTTTACTTTACTTTAATTAATAAAAATTGATAGATAAGTTATACGAAAATGAAATTAATATAGTGTCATTTTTAGTTTTAAGAAATTATTGAAATGTTTCGGGCAAGACTTCCTCCAAAGTGACTGCCAAAAAACAATTTGAATTAAATTTGAATTGATTAAAATATGCGCTTTGAAAAGATATTCTTTCTCGAGTTTGAACAAATATGCAAAGTTTTCGTTATGGAAAATTATATTATATTATATATATATATATATATATCAGTCACAATGACTTATTTGTACTAAGATAATAACGATGTACATTTTAAGAAATTCCAAATCTGAGCAAATATTTTGCAAACAACTGCCTTTACTCTTGCAAATCCTATTTAATAGCGTGAAGAAACTTTTGAAACGAAAAAGTTCATTAGTTTCGTCGAAGTAAAAGTATTTCTTTCGAAATAGAATCCTAATTTGTGATTCTGCGCTCTTAAGCTTTTCTAAGCTTATTACTGCTAATCCTTTGAGTGCTTTATTTTCAAAGTTAAAATAGGACTGACAAATAAGCTGCTCAGTTTTAAATATATTCTATTAAATTGTAGAATAAATATTTACTTTTAGATCTGTCACCTCCATTTTATAATATTTTAATACATCGTTTATTTTCTAACAAGGGATTTATTATAGCTAAAGAAAGGAATAAAATCAAATTTAAAGAAAACTGTTAGCCATTAGACATAAAATACGAGAAGTGATACAAAAAAGTTTGGAAGTAGCAATTTTTTTTCGAATAGTAGACGGGAATATCTTATTTGAATAATAGAAATTGTAGGTGGGAATATTGTTACCCAGAGAGGAGACAGTTACCGCTAGTTGTCTTAGACCCCTCGTTCGAGCAGATGGTGTTAGTACTTAGTTTAGTTATATTAACGTCCCGTTTAAAGCAACACGAGGGCTATTTTGGGACGGACCTCGTCATTTTGAACCACGATCAGATGACGAGGACGACACCTGACCTGGCACCCCTTTCTCCACACCACACCGGCGGGAGGATGTTTTGCCTGACAGATTTCATGTGCAAGAGATCCCCCTCACACGACGGTTCTTCGGTGGAACCTGAAACCATTCGGTTCCTTATTGAAGATTATTTACTTCCCCTTGGGCCTTGGGTAAGTCAGAGAAGGCCTTGCTTATCATTGGCTTATAATGCTTTCTATGTATTAGACTTTGGTGTGAATTTGTCATTTTGCTAATTTTTTGACGAAAAATTCCTGGCATTCGGCTAATATTGTCCAAAGGTTTAATTTGTGCTTTAGATACATTTTTTCCCTTCCAACTGGAGCAAAAAATTTGGTACAGAATACATTCTCACTGTAGCTCACAAAATCATGTACCAATTTCATACATTTAATTCACTGCATTTGAATTGCTGCGTTCACATGCTTCTGAAAGTATAGATTGAGAGACGAACAAAATCTATTCGATTGTGCTCAAAGTTTGAATGGTATCAAATTTTGTACCAATAGTTAGATTTGGGTTAAAACAAATTTAATCCATCTGCCGTTGCTCTTTTTACAATCATCGTGTTAGTTCCTAGATGATCAGGCAAACTTCATCCGAACAGAATTTGTTCAAATTTTGATAGAAATCTGCAACTGATGTAAAAATCATATCTCAAATGTCTTTGTCCAGCAATTTTCAGGTATATGTCGCAAGACATTTTTCAAAAATGTATTTCGTCGAACACAGGGATGTCTGAAACGGGGAAATTCGTCAAAATCTCGTGTTTGACTTTTCTAATGACTAATACTTTATAAATACTTTCAATATAGGCATTAAAAGACGAATATTTAGAGATAAGTTTGTATCTAATCGATCGAAATGTTCTAGTAGCTGTACAAAGTCATCTCAATAAATAAATTGCATCTTATTTCATGCTTTTTGTTCCTAATTGTCCTAATGTAATTCCTATGCTTCCTGTTGAGTAGCATTTCGTCCATCCAATTATACAGACAAAGCCATTAGCTTAATTTATCAAATGTGATAAAAAATTAATAAAGCTTATATAATCACATCCTTTGGGAATCACCAACAACACTCATTATTTGATCATTTATATGCCTGCTCCTGATGCCTAAGAGCGAAACTAAAATCCGCCAATGCAATAGAAGTGACTGGTTGTAAATTTTACATCCACGACTTTAAAATTATAATATGTATAATTGAAATATATATCATTAGTTTTATAATTTTTGGATTATGTCTTTTTTAACAATTTTAGTAACAATGCTGTTACAACATTCGTATGCTATAGAAAGGATTTTAAAGTGAATAACTACATTAAAAAGTTGTTTGATAAAATAAGGATTTTTAATTTAATAGTCTTAATGCTTAAATATACTCCTTCAAAGAACCATTATAATTTTCTTTCTATTTCAGAGAAGTTGCATTGATTTTTATATTTGTATTTACAAATGTTTTAACGTTATTTTATATGTTTAAATGTCATTTTCTCAAATTCTAATTTTTGGCCGAATATTCATCAAGAAAACACATAATAATGCATATTGCGTATTGCTTTGCATAAATTTAGTATAATAATTTCAGTATATCTTTTGCATTTCTTGAATTAAATATTAAGTAATATATTCATTTAGAAAATTTTTTATATGTGTTTTAGAACTTCACAATATGAAAAAAATGACAATTTCAAGTTATTAATTAGTCGAATTTAATATTTTAAGAATGGATAGAAATACAACTATTTTTTTAATTCAGGAACTATATGCAATATTTAAAGCAAATCGATAAATCTATAAACTAGAAAAATATTGCTTCTAACCATTTTCTAGACAGAAAAGGCTTTTTTTTCAAATTTTAAAAAATTAACCGAAACATATAGTTAAGTGGTAATTCGCCGATTAAAATAACTGTACGCAAATATTCAAACAATTATTTCCTAGTGTTTTTCAAAAGAGTTATCCCGAACGTAGACACCTTGAAAAAATTTATTTTTTTCTTTTCTTTTGTGTCGGAAAAATATTGAAACACTAACATTTGGAACTTAATGTCGTTCAGTATCCATTAAAATATGATATGAATTTTTAAAATCCTATTTATGTCCAAAATATTTTTAATACCTTTGAAATTATAATTTTTTTTTCAGATTATCATTTTCACACTTCATCATGCACCTGTAAAGAAATTGGGAGATTTCGATAGCGAGAACAAAATTTGCTTCATCGCCTTATATTGGAAACAATTTTAGCAAATGAACTAACTAGCTCATACTAATTGTGATTCACTTCATCATTTGACAAGAAACTTGTTAAAACAAAGATATTTGAATTCCTATTAAATATCCAAGTATTAATTTTGTAAGTACAAGGTTTTTAAAACAAGTGGTTAAATTTATTTACATTAAAACCCAACAGATCTGCACGCATGTTGTAAATTCAAAATAATTCCCTTCATTCAAATGCAATTTATTATTTTTGTTTTCTTATTTTAAATATACATTAACTTGATATCCATCCATATTTTATGCAAATAATATAATTTGAAATCCATTAAACTACATTTATTCAAGGTATATATTAGAAGCCTTTACATATTGTATATATTTTCGAAGTAAATTTTAAAGTGAGTTTTAGCTTTTTAAACAAAATTTTCGATTATTTTTCGCTAAGTAAACGTAATTTTTCTATACCGAATTTCATTAGTTTTATCATTTTGAAGTTTTGTAAATTCTTCGATGTAATTTTAAATTCGTTAACTTTTCAATATGAATCTCAAAACTGCAACATGCATATAATTTCACAATTAAGAAAAACAGATACTACAAAACAATTTTAGAAACGTGTATTTAATGTTTGTAAAGTACTATGAAGCATTTATAATATTTATGAACTATTCGTATGCATGTAGAAATAAGGTTCATCTATGAGTTAATGCAGATTATTTCATTATTTCACGATTTATGAATAAAAGGCAAAAGAATAATCCACAGTTTTAATTAAAATTTTTATTGTGACTGCTTTTATCAGGTTTGTTATGGATGAATTATTTCAGTTTGTGATGGAAGAATTCCAGCTATTTCACCAAATATGTAATAACATCATTTCAGATTTTTAGGTTTTTATCATCTACTCTAATCCAGGGCTTATACTCGGTGAATTATAAAAGAGCCAGTAGGCAGCGCATGCGTAGAAAGGCTGAAAAATGCTGTTCGGTCGATGGCAAATAATTGCCCAGACGGGACAGCTACAAAACACCTATTCTTTTTTTTCACCTTATTGTATTTTGTGTTATAACCCTATATATTTTTAATATATTTACCCAATATATTTTGTATTGTAACCCCTATTGTATTTTTTCCCTTACTGCGAATACGTTTGTAGAATTTGGCGGGTTTTATTGGCGTGAATAGTTTGATTACTTACAGATTAATTACAACAATTTTCCTCTTTATTTCTGATACGAAGTAGCGTTTTTTCTCCATTTTGTTTATTTCTTTTTCGATAATTTAAAAAAAATTATATCTTAACCTTTATTTATATTACTCTGTTTCTTTGTGTAAATATCCAGCATTTTAAGTGAAAATTAGAAAAAAACAGGAAGGCATAACGGCAATTTACAGATAAGCATGGATTACCTGTATTTATCAAATGAAATTGTTATTAAATTAGTCCCAATCTGCGCATGCGCTGCCTGGTGGCCTTCATATAAGTAGGTGAGTATAAACCAGGTAAAAAAAGTTATTTTTTCTGCAGATCATATTATAAAAATGACTTAATTGCATTTAGAATAATTTAAATAAATTGAGCTACATTTCATTTTAAAGAAAAATATATCAATTCCTTTATTTTGCAATAAAGGAATTATAGGTTAATTACATTTACAGAATGCAAAAAAAAAATCCTCTCAATAAATTTAAGAAACCAATCGAGTAAGTAAGAATTTTTAAATTCATAATTATATTTTGTAGCATAAATTTTTATTTAAACTCATTATTTACATCCAATGTTTAAATTGAATAATTTTTATTCAATTAATGAAAATGTTCCAATAAGCACGCCAAAGCAAAAGAATTTTTTAAAAGCTATACTTCAAAATATACATTTAAAAAACAAATATTTAAAAAAATTCCTCAGTAATTAAATTTTCGTTTCCAAAACAATTATTACCAAGTTGTTTTAATGTAATTGTTCTGAAATATTAAAAAAATTTCTATATCGCTTAATTTGTTTATCATTAAGTAAAAATTTAATTATTGTCTCGGAAATATGTTTCGACCAGTCTTTAATGACTCAATTTAAATGTTTAATTAAATCTAAATATAAATATAAAATTAAATATAAATATAAAAATCGTACACGAAAGTGAAACTTAAAACATGAAATATTAAAAAAAATTTATACAATTCCTATTTAAGTCAACATTTTTTTTAAAAAAACTTTAATTACTTTTTATGCCTGCTGATTTAAATTTTCATTTCAAACTGTTAAAACTGTATTAAAAATCAACTAAATTTAATGAATGAATTAACATTTGAAAAAAAAAACTAATATCGAGTGTCATCCACTACAAGTTAAAAATATTATTTGAACTGGAGTGGTTGAATAAAAAAGTATTTTATTATCGATTGAAAATTTCAATAATATATATAAATAATTATTTAGGGAAAGCGCAAATTAATAGTAAAAATTGAAAATGCAAAATGACAATTCACAATTCCTAATCCAAATTTTATTTGTGCTGCTTTTATCAGATTTATTATGGATTGTTTAGATACGAATTATTTCTCCAAATCCATAATATTATATCCATTTTCTAGTTATTATCTATCCAGATTAACAAAATTAAATAACTTTAAAACGGACTTATTTACATTTTAGAATAATTCAAATAAATTGAGTACTATGTTTTCATTTAAAGAAAAATATATATATAAAATCTTTTTTATTCTTTATTTTTCAATAAAAAATCATTTCATCGCATTTACAGAATGCGTAAAAGATGCTCTAAATAAATTTAACTAAACATCCGAGTAATTAAGAATTTTTAAATTTTCTTATTTTGTATTATAAACTTTTCATTCGAAGTTTTATTCTTTCTTTCCCAACCTTACGTTGAATATTTTAGAATCCTTATCCGTGTATTTCAATAAGCTTTGATATTATTTGAATAATGAATTCAGATAAAATAAAAATTTTATTTTTCAAAACATTACTTAAAATTTTAAAAGTTGTATTGAATTTCCCAGGCATTAAATTTCGTTTTTAGAATAATTATTAATTGCGAAACTTAGACGCCAAGTTGTTTTAACGTTTTAGTTTTCGAATATCTCGCTTAATTTGTGCATCATTAAATAAGTCAAAATTCAATCATTATTAACTCTGAAATGTTTTGATCTTTTTTTAAGGACTCAATTAAGACAGTTAATTCAAAACATTAAAGCTGAAGCTAAAAATAGTACCAGATGAAACTTAAGACGATAATATCCGGAATGTCTTGACAATACACAACGTTATCTCTTTCATAAAGTTTATTCAATAGTTTCTTTCATGCAGAAAATAAACCAATTTATTTATGGGTAGATGCACATCATGCAAATTGCTATTATTCATGCAAATAAATGTTCTGAAGTCATTTTCAAACATTGTTCAAACATCCTCAGAATAATTTGGCATTTTTGAACAGAGAACTGCATTTAATCTCACAACGAAAGCTTTCAGACGAAATCTCTCCATTAGTTTCCGCTGGGTAAATGCAATTCCTTTTAGAGTGATTCCCAATTAATTCCGTCGCTCAGAAGTTTGACGCGAAAGTTGCCATTCCTTCAAATGTGACTTATTAGAGTGGGACTTTGGAACATTTGTGACTCTGAGATTTTGAAAATATTTGCACATGGATTATTTGAGACATAAAATTAAACGGATTCTTTGTTTTAGTGAAAATTAAGGAACGCAGTTTTTAAAACGAAGGTTAGTAAACGGAGTTTTAAACAGAATTCATATTATTATATTTAGATCCACGCGTTTAATGATAATTAAATATTGTTTTCCATTTTTTTTAAAACTTTATTGACAAGGATTTTTTTTTAAATTTTATTGACAAGGATTTTTAAAATTTTATTGACAAAGATTTTTTTTTTAATTTTAAAATTATCTCAAGAGACTTTGTGAAGAGGATTTTATTTCAAGAATATTTTTCTTCCTTATTTTCTGAATTACTCGACTTGCATCTGTATTCAGTTTTTCTTTCGTTTTAATCCCTAATTATTTATTTCTTCGTAAATTACATTCTCTATAAAGATTTTGTATATCATAAATTTAATGTTCAGTATCAGCTGACTCCACCTTTTTAAACTTTTTCTTGTTTTACAAATCTTTTAAATATGAACACTCACTAATATCCTATTCTTACCGAACAATCCTTCGAATACTAGACTTTATTAAAGATTCTTTGATTAATTTTAATGAAATATTTCAAATAAAACTAACTTATAATTCTATGTTAATTTTGCTTTTCATTGCATTTATTAATTAAACTCTAATACAACGGAAACAATATTTAAATGATTTCTCAATTAGCATGATGGGAATTACAAATTACCCAATTTACTATCAATTATTTAAATTAAAGACCACTTGATCATTGAGCTCGTACTATGACGGTAAGCTTTACAATTAGGTTTAAGTGAAGGCAAATATTGTTACAAGTCTGGAGTTACGTCCAGACACGAAACAATATTTATTCTGCTTTATAAATGGATTTTAAAAACTATCTGCTGTTTCCACTGATTTTATGTTCTTGAAGCGTAACAGATTAAATATTTTAAGGCTTTGAATAACTCAGAAAGCATAGGAAGCATTTCTCGGGTACGAACTATAAAGGAAGAAATTTCCGACCTCAAAACTTAAACGAATCTCCAGTTTTCTGTTCTCTATGCTCGAAAAACACGATTGGAGTTATGGGCGTATCTATGACTTAATACAAGATAAACTACATACTCAATATAGTATTGGGTATATAGTTTCGAAAAATATAGTCTTTCTTAATACATTTTATTTCGAAAATAAATTTGGCATTTAGAAAATTGTAAACGAAATCGGAAGTTCCAAGTAAGTTTGTGTAAGAGCAAGTGAGCTCTCTAAATACGAAATAAAATGCGAGAAAATTGTTTACACTTTTAGCAGTTAGATGGATTCGCATCAGATTTCAACACAAATCTGCTTATGTATTTGACCGTTTGACTATCTATATATTGGCATCCACATGAACATAACTCATAAATGAAATGACTCGGTTTAGTTATAATAACGTCCTGTTGTGAGACAATACTAGGGCTATTTTGGGACGGACCTCGTCCTTTTGAACCACGGTCAGATGACGAGGATGACACCTGAACTGGCTTCCCCCTCTCTACACCAGACCAAACCAGCTGGAGAACGTTTGGCCCCGACGGATTGAACGTGGAAGAAATCCTTCTCACACGACGGTTCCTCAGTGGAATCCAGTCTCGAACCTAAAACCCTCCAGTTCCGATGCCGAGACCTTACCCACCAGGCCACCGCATCCTTTTGAACCACGGTCAGATGACGAGGATGACACCAGAACTGGCACCTCTCTACACCAGACCAAACCAAACCAGCGGGAGGACGTTTGACCTCGACGGATTTAACGTGCAAAAGACCTCACATGGCGGTTCTTCGGTGAAATCGAGTTTTGAACCTGAAATCCTCCGGTTCCGAAGCCGAAACCATATCACCAGGTCACCACGGTCCTAGAATGACTCAGATGAAATTCATAATACGCTTTTGAAATTCTGGTCTTAATCGATTGGAAAAATAAGGAGTACTCTGTCTTCTTTAGTATACTAAGGAGAACAAAATGCTCATTCATCAAAATGCTCATGATCCTGAAAATAAAATTAAGAAGGCTCCTGAAACTAAAATATTTATGCGAGAGTGATATATTAGGAAGTAGACAAAAAAGATTTGGGGGAACCAATATTTGTGCTTTTCTGTACTGTTATCTTTTTTTTTTTTAAATTTTAATTTCTCTTTGTCTAATCATTAAAAGATCTGCTCTATTATAAATACCAAACGGAAATAGTTCCATATATGCCACAAACTCCTCCCATCTTGGAAGTTAGGAATCCGACAGCAGCGCCAACTTTCTTCAGTTGATACCGAGACCTGGCAGTGAAAGCATCAACAGACGATCTTCATGTGAAATAGAAACTAAATTTTAAGAAGCTTTTGATTCTAAATGTTATTTGTGTGCGTGACGTTAAAATACATGTCTCGTCTCCAAATGGATTATTTGTGTAAAAATGAAATGATTACTCGACTCTAGTGGCGGTCCTGGAAGATAAGGGAAGGCTAATTGAATTATTTTTTCTTCATTTTTTGCTGATAAAATTATATCATTTATTAAAGGAATTCTTAATTCTCCATGATATTTCACGCAAATGTAATTTGTTTTTTTACCCCCTGTGACGCCAAAATAAGGACTCAAGATACATGACAATCGAGATATTTAGAGTATATATGTGCCTCTCTCCGGCGATCTTACACCCTTTCGGGTAGGTTGGTCGTCGTCGGGTGGACAGAGACAAAGGGCATAAAAGCAATTAAAGTATTTTCATGCATTAAATAGGAAATAACTAAACATTTTTCCAACTGTTGTGTTCATTATGTGAGTGACACATTTTAAATGGAATCTAATTCCGTAATATTCAATGCCATTAAAAAATTAAATATTTCCATTAGCTATTTCAAACTACTCGTTGTCCATCGCAGCAATGTAATTTCGCTACAATCTCATAAATTACACATTAAAAAAATAATAATAAACCTTCCTTAGTTTACAATGATGTAAGAAACCAACGCGATTAAAAATTTAATCAATTAAAAAGGTTTGAACTACAGATACAACAATAAAATCTATGATTTTTAACATTTAAATTTATTTTTGATTGCTTACTCAAAATTATAAAGTAAATTCTTATATTAATTCCAAAAAATAATTCTTAAAAATTAAAAAAAGATTTTAAAGGAAAATTAATGTTTAAAAAGACAATTGAAATCAGCCAGGTACAATAATATTTGAAAATTTTTGCGGACAAATGTTAAAATCTTTCTTTTATAACTAATAAAAATTATAATTAAAAAATCGATCCGATTTGTACGTCCCCACTATTTAAAGTATATCTATTTACATTTTTGCTGCTCAAAGTCAAACAATCTGTTCTATGTGATGTCAACTCACATATTCTCATTATTATTACCAGAGAAGCCCGTCAATCTTCAGTTACAGAATGGTAGTCTCTAGACTAACAATTACTTCAATATGTGTCAGTATCTTTATCATATCAAACTATTTATTAATAAGAGCTTTCAAGGAAGCTCTATGCTTATTGAGTATTATTGTCGAGAGGGACTTAATTCTTTGTGAGATGCAATTGGAAATTCCTTTTTAACTCTTTGCGATACCAAAATAAGAATTTCAAAATTTCAGGGCAAGAAAAATAATGGAAAATTTAGGTATACGTATACTTTTTAACATGTTGAAAGCTTGTTAATGCTTGAATAGTAGATGGCTTCAAAACATATTTTGCTAAAATTTTAACGAGCATTACATCATAATTCAATTAAAAGTAAGGAATCATTAACTTCTGGGTATATTAGACGATGAAAACCAAAATTTAAGTGATGAAAATACTATAAAAATTCTAAAGGGAAGAATATCATATTTCAGCTGATATCTAAAAAGGGAATATACGAATACAAATGCTGCAAATTAAGTATTAAGAACTTTTTGGTGCAATTATTTTTAAAGTTGCGTTTTAAAACAACAATGAAAACTGCTTTTGATCAACTTGCATAGTATCTAAAAGTAGCCAGACAATTGTGCTGGTTATCCCTTTTCCATACTTTGCACCTCACCTCAGTTAGGTTTGAATTCAAACCTTAAATGTAGCATTCAGTTTGTCCAAATACATAGCAGATATTTTGCTAAATTATATCTCGAATAGGAAATTTTAGCCCGCAGTCGAGATCTGTTCCAAAATTTAATGATATAGAAACGGTTAATAGCTAGAGCAATAATACAATAAGCAGACGATTAGAACCAAATATGGTAATAAAATAGACGGAAGATCAGTACTTAAGTAGGGAAACTGGGGACTAGTTATGGTTGTAATAATATATGAAAAAATGTCTTTTTAAAATTATTAAAAATCATTTATATAAAATTAAAAATTATTTATATAAAATCAAAAATTATTATTTGATTTACTAGGCAGTTTTAATGATTTCAGCATAATTATTTTTAAAAATAAATCCCATTACACTTTCCAAGCTCTTAAGTAAATTGCAACAATAAAAAATATTTAAAAGAATGCAACGAAAAAGTTATTTTCATTAATTGAAATAAAAGCCATCTGCTGATTATTATTATTATTATTTGACATAGAAATAATGAATTAATGAATTATTCTTAGTAGCAAAAATGACGAAGATTATTTAGATAACCAGAATAAAAGCAATTCATTTTAAAAGCGGACATTGTTTAAAGCTAAGTACACAGCAAACGAGAGTGAAACATTTTGAAGAACTATTGGGAAAACTATTCTAAAACTCTTGGCAAGAAGTTTAAAATTGCACATTCCACAAACATTTTCCTTTTCCAATCTTCGTTTGAAATATCTTTTTCCTTAGACTTTTATCCAAAGCCACGAAAGGGCCAAATTAAAATTGTCATTATTCTGCTATGGGATTAAAAAAAAAAAGATTAAAAGTCTCGAAATAAGGAATTTTCAATTTAGAATAGCAAACAATGAATGAAAGGAATTATTGAATTTTGGCTCGGCATTCTACTACTACTAAGCAGTTTTAAAGGAAGGGAACTATTATTTTAACTTTGAAGTAATTTGATAACACATCAATGGGAGAAAAATACCACAGAATGTAATATCGATATTTAAATGAGATAAATATTCCAAAAGAATGATTAATGGTCTGCAAATTCTTTTCAAAGCTATTTTCACGAGAACCTCGATTTCATTGACATTTCAAATAAATTCGGAGAGCTCTCACTTTATAAAAAGTAAGAGACCCGTTGAATTTTCAAGAGTAATTTATCACGTCGTTTATCATTAATTTGTTAGGTCTAAAGTTCGTTTTTTTCCTTTTTAGGGAATCTTGTAGCCACTCAGCGAATACAATAAAACGAAAAAGTTACATTAAAAATTACGCAGTTATTTATTTTTTTAAAAATACAACCTTTCACTCTGTTATGGGAAAAAAGTTTATAATGGAATTTTGTTTAAGAAATGGAGGAAGGACATCTGACTCCACTCTAAAATAAGTTTAAATTCAAATGCAGTAAAGAATACTTTGTATTTTTTTATATCGGCCAATATTTTAAAAAATCTTGTTTTAGTGATACCTAATATATTTTGCCCTACACATATTTATTTTAATAATGTTTTATAAAGCATTCTAAGCATATCTCTCATCAACTTACTTAATAGAAAATAAAACTAGAATTTCACCTGCATGAGTATGTTATGCTTATTAGGAAAAATTCGGTTTTTATAGAGCGGTTCATAACGAGTTGCCTTATTTTGTTTATTATCACTTTCTAACAAAAACTAAAACTAAAATTTCGGTTAATTCTCACTATAAACGGAACATTGAAAAAAATATGAGTTTTAGCACACGCCTGCTTCCAAATAAAATAAACATGGAATTCGATACATTCTAAAAAAAAAAAAAAAAAGTGCAAGAAATTTGTTTGATTTCAAAATATCTGTATTATTTAATCATTATGTGTTATTTAAGGCAAACATGGTTTAATATAATTCGGATACCTACTCTAATCGAATCTAATAGCTAATTTCTAAGTCATTAGTAATTCTGTAAAAATTTAATAAGAAAATTATCTGAATGCGGAGAATTACATTTTACGTAAATTGGGTAAAACGAATTCAACTCATTTTAAAAAATTAAACCTTCATAATTCAAAAGTTTATTAGCTAACAAATATATAGCCATGCGTTTTCTCACCCCCTTCCTTTAACCAATGGGAATACATATTACAACGAGGCATTTCTCATACATTTCTTTTGCATGTAACAATGAAATAACTGAAGATTTGTATTGAAAACGCTTTACTTAGTAATATAAAGAACCACAGCTTGGAATTGCTTATATGACCAACGAAAGGCATATAGAGGAATTATTAGGCAGACAAATTTCTTTCTATTGGGGTTTATGTGGAAGTTAGTACAATGTATCATTTTTTTTAAATACGTGTACATTAGGACTTCTATCTGCAACATTTAAGCCAGATTAGTTTCAATCCACTCGTTGTATTAGTCATTATTGTAACGAACTTGCAATATCGCTTTGCAGTGCAGGTAGATCCATGGTAAGAAAGACATTTTTACAGACAGCTATGATGAATGATAAATAGATTGTCATTACCTCCTATTGAATTGATTTTTTAAAGAGAATTTCAGCATAATTAAATCCTTTCTTAATATTATAAATTGTCTTTATTTAAATCTTGGTAAATTCTTGATGAAAAATCTTCAAGAGATATTACATAAATTATAAAAATTACATATTAACAAAAGGCTTCAATGCTGAAGATTTCTATCGCCTTCATTCATTTTAAAAGGAATTAGTTTCCAAAAACCTGTTTCTGTTTTACATCAAATTAAAATCACATCTAGTTATGAAATTAATATATAGTTACATGAAATTAATCGCATCAAATTAAATCTGCACTAGTTGAAATACATATTTATGGGAAGATGAGAGACAATAAGAAAAATACATAGAGAAGTGAATAGAAAAATGTAAAGCTTATAAAATAGTAGAAGTTATACAACTATCAAAAATTTAAATTCGTTTTGCCCTGGAGCCATTGAACAAAATTGCAAAAACTATTTAATTCAAAATTTCAGAGACCATTAACCTGACTAATCAACTGGTCGTCAAAGACGGCTTGTCATCAAAAAATTAAAATACAATCGTTTAAGCACTTATTTTAGTGAAATTTGAAACGAAATAAGTACTCACTTATTGACGTTCTGTTGAATTTTGTCGCCATAACTTGTCGAACGCGAGAGGGCGCTGATATCCATGGGAACATCAACGATTATTTTTGATGTAGAAAATCTGTTGTTCCGAATTGCACATGATGAGATGGGTCAATCATAGATAGTTCCTTTTATTTAACACTATTCTTAATATAGATTTTATTTTATAAAAGTGCCTTATAAGATTATTCAAAATCTTTCTAGTCCAAAATATAAATGATAAGTACAAAATATTAGCATTCCTATTTATATTCTTACAAAATACAATTGTTTGTCATGAATCAAGTATTGAAAACAAGTAACAAAAGATTAAAAGAAAAAAATGATCTGATTTAAGACAGCACTGCCAACGCAACTCTTTGGAGGAACAGCAGGATATTGACTCTATTTGGGACAGTTAAACATTCATTTGTCTCAGACATTGAAACACAAAGGAAGCAGGAACGGAGAAAATCAACAGACAGTCTATAGCTCACGAAATCTAACCGTTGCCTAGGGAACTATAAAAAATAATAAAAGGGTGAAATTACGAAGGAAATGAGCAATATCGAAGTCGGTAAAAAACAAGAGAATTATTAGTTTAGATGATTGAGTTGGACACGACAGTCTTGAGATTGAGGAAGACAAACATTTCGTGGCGCGCACGATACGGCGTTTAAAAGAAATATTAATCGAAGATTTCTCTTTAGTTTTTCGCAATGGATAAACTATATTTTCTTTTACTGATGGAAAGATGACACTGATTGGATGATTTAGTTGTTAATATGAATAAACACTGGTGGATTTACTCGGCTTGAGCAACGGACATAAGGACACCCAATTGTTAATAAGCTGATAATTTAAATCTTTATAATTTTCTGGTATATATTCTTACCACCTGTTAAAAATTTTTTTTGGTCCCAAGTAAATATTTTAAAATGATAAATAAGGTACTTAGATACTTAAAATTTGATTGGGCTGCCTAAAATAGCTAAGAAATACATTTAAGTATTCAGTTACCTGTTTTTTAAATGCAAAAAAATGTAAATATGCTTAGCATGTCCCGTTAACAACGGGAGAGTTTTCGTAGTCGCATTGTTTCTGCGTTTGTTTAGTTTATTTCTTAAATCAAAATATGAGTAAGATGCTATTAATAAAATCGCATGAGATCTTGACAGTTTTCTGTTTATGCAATGTAGCCATCCACCCAGGCAACCTATTAAATGCAAAATGAGTTTCAAATTTCTCAGTAAGGCATTACTTGGTTTGAATTTCATGATTTCTAACCAAAAAGAATGCATAAAGGTGTTTTAAATTACTTAAAATGGAGTAATAAATATATATTAAACTTTAACGTTCAGTGTTAAATATGGTGTTTTTAGAGTATGCAGGTGGGGAGAAAGACAATGTTAATCTACCAAGGAATACTAGTTTGACTGATCGATCAATGTGAGGTTGGATAATACTTATTCAGCAGTCTACCACAACAAATCCTACCGATACTGCTACGTTCAGTGGTATCAGGATGATCAGCTATATACAAGAAGTGTTAAGTATGCTTACAACTCTGTTACCCCTGAATGATATCTGGTAAGTATATTTACCACCCCTTATTTTATAAAACTAATGGCAAATCAACAAACTTTTGATGTTTTAGAATTTAAATCATCAGTTTATTGTACTATAACTAAAACATTTTCAGCG
This sequence comes from Argiope trifasciata, assembly GCA_026543055.1. Taxonomy (NCBI): domain Eukaryota; kingdom Metazoa; phylum Arthropoda; class Arachnida; order Araneae; family Araneidae; genus Argiope; species Argiope trifasciata. The sequence goes on from JAPMOQ010034798.1 coordinate 1,401,453, forward strand.
TCCCGGAATTTTGTCCTATAAAGGGTTAACATCAATTTTCAACACATTTTAAAGATACTTATGATTTATTTCAAGCTAATCAGTTTTACGTTATTATGTTTATGACAATGTATTTGGTTTTATTTACCTATTTTGACTCCGCATAGCCACCATTATTGTAATCAAAATTATTCATGCTGAAATTTATACACAAAAAATTCTAATAATTAATGTTGTTGTTGTTGCCTATGGATAATAAAAAAATTCAAATGAGCCAAAAGTCTTTAGGACGACCTCAACGAACCTCGGAACCTGAAGGCTGTATAGAACATCTTTCCTCGAAAGAGGGCCGAAGAGTCCAAAGATGGCAACAGCAATGGCAGGACAGTTGAAGATGTGTTCTGGGCTTAGTTGTGATGAGGGGCAATGCTTGCAAATGGAGTAGGATCTAGTGTTGTCTGGTGCTATTTTCATGTCTTTAAAGTGATCTGTATTCCATGAACTAATATAAATCAACAAGATTCGTGTGCATTTCTTTAAGTATCAATAACTAATGAATGATACGCAATGAAATACACGATCTATCGATTTATACTGATTAAAGTGTTAATATTTGTTGTTTTTCTGTAATATTTTGGTCATTAATCCCTAAGATAGTACGTTTTTTGCAAACACAAAAACATATGCATAAAATTAAGACAAATAAAAGACAAGCCATTTTCTATACAATATCATAACGCACACAACTACATTTTCAAAGGATTTTAGAAAAGAGGTTTTGTTGCTGTTACTTACGTCACTTTACAAGCCCGTTGAGAGATACTGCAAGCGGTTTAAGCTGAAATGAACGTCTCTTGTTTTTTTTTTCAGTACAGCCAACTAGCGCCATGAGTACGACTTACATACTTCATGTTTCACATTCGCTTGCCCAACCCCTTTTTACAAGGGGGCGTATTCACACAACACACAGATAGAACACAGAATAACATCCATGCCCGAACACGGGACTCCCAGATCATAGGGACGACACTACTCTTATGCCAGCACACTGGTTTGTAGAAAATAGGAGTCAAATATTGGAATGAGGGCAAGTTATACTAACATCCGTTTCTAAAGCAACGCTAAGGTTATTTTAGGACGTGTCTCGTTAATTTGAACAACGGACAGATGACATGAACAGCCCCTGAACCTCCCCTTCTCCAAACATCCACACCACACCAGCAGGAGGATGTTTGGCCATGATTTATTTAACGTACATCAAACCGACTTACACGACAGCTCTTATCTGGAATAGGGGTATCGAAACCGAGAACCTCCGGTTCCGAAGACGAATTCTTACCACCAGATCACCGCGGCCGCTTGGATTGTGGGAAGTGGAGATAGTAATCAGGAACACATTCACGCAAAGATTTTTCAGGAAAATCTCACCAAAATGCACAATTTTTTATAATTCATAGAATTTCTATTTATTAAGAACTTTCAGTCTGGCAATTATAAAAATTAAATTTACTATCTGCCCGATTGAGCCCCCCCCCCCCACTGCGGCCTAACAGCCTTACATATTACAAGTTAGATTGATTGATTCAGAGAAACTCAGTGGTGCAAAATCGATACTTCATTGTGTTGCAGAAAACATCCGTCTGTCTGTGACAGAGATAACTAGAAAATATTTAGGGTAGATGGCTAGAATTTGATACATGGATTTTACACTACATTTATAAATTTCTATCACCGTTTAGGCAAGGTCTATTCAGAGTTCTGTACACATGGCAGTTCGATTATAATTTAACATAATAACTAGAAAACAGTGGAGTGTAAAAATGCGATAATTCAAAAGCACAAAGGCTTTAATAAATCACATTTGTACGTGATTTTGAAATTACTTTTGTAGTTGTGCGTCGGAATTGATTTCATTCAAGTAGGAAAAAGTACCTTCTAAACTTAGTCAAGGAACTATCCAAATTTATATCAATATAAAATCAGAATATTACCGATATTACTTGATATTTTTTTCCATAAGCATTGACACGAAATTTTTCAAGTTATTTTTTTTATGGAAACTTTTACTAAAGGAGTGCAATACATGACTAAAATTCAATTATTATACTAAAATTAACTGTATAAAGAAAAAATATTCAGCCGCTACTTTATTATCAGTTAAATCCTTTAAGGAAAAATAAGTGTTTTAGAACTTAAAAGAAACAAATGCAGAAAATTTATTAATTATGCAAATGAAGTTTGTTTCTCCTAATTGCCCTATGTGACTCAATTATTCATTTCTTACAGGTTTTTTCCAACACATTAAATTTTGTTAATAAATGTTTCTGGTTTTTTCAGCTTGTTGCATAAGTAACTTTATATTCATTTGAAATTTTTTTTTATTCAAAGATAAATTACGTTTTTTTTTTTTTTTTGTAAAGAAAATTAAAATTTTATTTTTAATGTCATTGACAACAATTTCTTTAATCCTAGATGATTTCTTAACAGGGTACTTGATGAAATTTCAGTACTAACCTTAATTCTTCAGTAATACTTATTGCTTTTTATTTTTTATTTAAGCATTAAGAACATTTATACTTAAATTCCAACAACAAAATATAGGCACAATTTTCTTGGAATATTGCTAAGAAACTAAAATTTTTGCACAAGAATAATTTAATTAGAAACATTTAAACATTTCACTAATAATAATTTTGGAATTCAGTATCAGTGATATAAAGAAAAAATAATCAAGTGTGGAAAATAAGAAACGGCGATCCGAAATTATTTAAAAACCAATTCTCGTTGTTCCCGCGAATACCAAAAATTATCCCAGAAAAAAAGTTTATTTCCCTTGCCTACAGAAGCGAAAGAAGATTAATGGAAATTCAAGCGAATAAAAGAGACGCATTTTCCGCAATTAATAAGAATTTCCCTAATATGAGGGAAAATCTTTCAATTATGTTTCCGATCGGTAGTAAAACGGAGGAAAAAAGTCCGCGTCTGCAAATGAAAGCATTAATAAAAGTCACAAATTATATCAACATATTTTTTGTCAATAGGGGTAACTTAATTATTTTCTATGTCGCTTTTTGATCGATCCCTCAAAACTTGTGACTTAATTTTAACTGTGAAATGTGCATTACGAAAGTAATAATTGAGTGCTACAATTTGATACTGAACATTTGATGTACGTCTGCTTTGATACAGAATATCTGAAGTAAAAATGGAAATTGATTTGACTACATTGCAACAATAGTTCCTTCAAGTACAATAGCAGCTGCAATAATACCATCTGCTTAAACTGAGAAACATTGTTAACTTACCAAAATTAGGAAAAATTACAATAAAATTTATATATTCAAAAATTACTTTTTAACGAAATGAAAATTACTTTTGTGAAATATCGTTTTTCAAAATACAGTGTAAAAAGATGAAATTTTGGTTCCCCTTTACACTTGTATGACACCTCTTAAGCACTATTCAAAATGTAACTACATTTCGAAATTTATTCATTTTATTGTTAAAAATAAATACAGTGAGTTACGAAGATTAATTTTTTCTGGGAAATTTAATATTATAAATATATATTGCCGCATTGTGAAACGAAACATTGCGATTCTGCATAGCTGAATGATTATGACGCTTGACTCGTAGTCAGGAGATCATGCCTTCGAATCCCAGTAGACTTACAATTTGTTTAAGTAATTTTCTTTGATTTCGTGTTCCAGAAGATTCTGAATCTTTCATTTACCAGATAAGAGCTTTGGACTTTTCTTCCTGTCTCCAGAAAGGCATTCTGGAACTTGTATAAAAGCTGAAGATCTCTCAGTCACAATGTTCTTAGTTCAGAGTGGAGTTATTAGATTGATTTAACTCTACTTCCTGTGTCTTCTTGAGTTCTATCTACGTGACAATGTGTTATGATATTTTTAAATCTAATTTAAATAAATATTGATTCATTTCCTAACATTTATCTAAATTCACCCCTTGACTAATTCTAAAATTTTAAAATAATGTCATTTCCTGATCCATTTCCTAATTTTTTATTTAATGAATGTTCTGGAAATATTCTTACTTTCTCTTTTTCCCAAGTTCCGCATGACGGGATAAAAATACTTAATGCTTGACAAATTCTTTTAAATATATCTATATTTCTCTTTTCTATGTATACGCTCGTCAATGAAATCCCTATCAAAATTTCAGTATAAAATCACAGAGGGAAAAATTTTGATCTTAGTCTTCTCTTCTGTTGCTGTGTCGCAATGTAGACTGATGTATTTAATGCTTTTTATCAGTATATATAATGCATCCAAGGTTGGAATAAATGAAATTTTTTTTAAAAAAAACGTGTCTTCGACTATGCATCTACTAAAATGTGCTTTATATGATGTATATTTGGAGTAATAAACAAGTCTTTATAATAAATAAATAAATAATTTTGCATCGAATTTATTTTTCCGAGTGTTAATAATAGTTTTCAAATATAAAATTTTAAATAATCACACTAAGCTATACATTCCCTCCTCAAATTCCGTACCTCTAGATGAAATGGTCTGGCTTGTAGAGCGAAAACTTGTACACATATACACCTTCTTGATTTAGAGATTAATTCCATTGGAAAAAGAAGATTGTTTAAACTAGAGCTTTGTCCAAATAAAAAATGTCTATTATTTACCGAAAATTATCTGCATTTCATACAAAAATATTCAACAAAACCAAAAAACGTCTTATTGTTCTAAATACATAAATCAAAATTTATTTGTCTTTAAAATTTGAAAATGTCAACTTGTTTATGAGAATTCCCAAGAAATGAAAAGCACTAATCATCTGAGAAGGATTATGTTTTTCATTAACTTTTATTCTTCCAGAAAAACAAATAAAACTTTAATTCAGAATTCAGTTTGAGAAATTATACTATGATTTATGATAACATCTTAAAAAATCCTTTCATGAAGACATTTTTCAAGTTTTAGACTGTATGTAGTTAAATTTTGTTTACTTTATCTCTGGAGAATAAATATTGTTTTTCTAATTTTTAATGTTTAATCTATTAATCAAGTTTGAAGAAAACGATAAACAGTGCGAAAAAAAAATTATGCATTTACATTTTCCTGCCTTAAACTAAAAACACTAAGAGACGTTATTTGTCGTTTGTTTATTAATATTTTCGTGTATGATAAATGAACTTATATGCAAACATAAATATTTAATTGCACGAGATTCATAAATATTATTTAAATCTCAGGCTCGTCACTGGTTCCTTAAATATTAACATTATAATGTATATACCTTTGAAATAATTCTTGAAAAGTAAATTTATTTTGAGGGGCAAAATGAAGTAATTGAATTACAGCTTGAATTTTGGGTCGAATTATTTCTGCTACAAAAGGATAGTTTTAAAATCCAACTACTCTGAAAAGATTAAAATTGCTTTTGAAATAAATTTAAAACTTAGACAAATAATATACTCTGAAGTGACAAAAGTCATGGGATAGCAATATGCAAATATACGGATGGCAGTAGTTTTCCAGCTAAAAAGTATAAATGCGCAGTTTGTTTTCCAGAGCTTTCATATGTGTTCAAGTTATTCATGTGAACAGGTTTTTCGTGATTTATGGTGGCACGACGAGAATTAACAGACTTTGAACGTGGAATGTTAGTTGGAGCTAGACGCATGGGTCATTCCATTGCGGATATCGTTAGTGAATTCAACATTCCGAGATCCACAGTATCAAGAGTGTGCCGAGAGTATGAAATTTCAGGCATCCCATCCCATCATGGACAGCGCAGTGGGCGACCACCTGCACTTAACGACCGAGACCGCCGACGTCTGTGTAGAATAGTCAATGTTAATAGACACGCAACACTTCGTCAAATAACTGCAGGAATCAATGTGGGACGTACGAGGGACGTGTCCGATAGGACTGTGCGCGAAATTTGTCTTCCTTGGGCTATGACAGCAGAAAACCTACTCGAGTGTCTTTACTGACAGCACGACATCGCCTGCAGCGACTCGCCTGGGCTCGTGAACATATCGACTGGTCCCTAGACAAGTGGAAAACCGTGGCGTGGTCAGATGAGTCACGATTTCAGTTGTTACGAGCTGATGGTAGAGTTCGAATGTGGCGCAAACCCCACGAAACCATGGACTCAAACTGTCAGCAAGGCACTGTTCAAGCTGGTGGTGGCTGCATAATGGTGTGGGCTGTTTTTACATGGCATGGACTCGGTCCTCTGGTGCAACTGAACCGATCATTGACTGGAAATGGTTATGTTCAGCTGCTTGCAGATCACTTGCAGCCTTTCATGGACTTTACGTACCCACACAACGATGGGATTTTTATGGATGACAATGCGCCATGTCACCGGGCCAGAACTGTTCGCGATTGGTTTGAAGAACATTCCGGACAATTCCAGCGCATGATCTGGCCACCTAGATCGCCCGATATGAATCCCATCGAGCATTTATGGGACATCATCGAAAGGTCCGTTCGTTCTTAAACTTCTGCACCGTCCACACTTTCACAATTATGGACGTCTATACAGACAGCATGGCTCAATATTCCTGCAGAGGACTTCCAACGACTTGTGGACTCCATGACACGTCGAATTGTTGCACTTCGCCGGGCAAAAGGAGGACCGACACAATATTAACAGTCATCCCATGACTTTTGTCACTTCAGTGTATAAATATGGGGATGTTTTAAGTTTCACACAAAATGCTGTTGCTTCTGAGCAATTACTTTTTCAATATCTATTATGCAAAGAATTTTAAAAAATCCCATACCAAAACAACTTGATAAAAAATTGAAATGTGTTATCGGAAACTTCAAATTATCTTAAAAGAACATTTTTTTAACCCTATGTGGTATCAATCCGACTGAAAAACAAATTTTCACATATGCATATTTCATAATTATCAACATCTAGAAAGAGATGGTTTTTGGACCATCTCGTAATCAATGGAGCTCCAAAGCTTTTAATGCAAGCAAAAAAATATGGTAAATGATTATATTTCACACACCATACTATATATAACTTTCGATATGTAACCTGTTTCGCGTTTATTCCCATTTTCTCAGTTGTTCTTCTTTGGGACATAATTGCTTGTGATCCTGCCCTTTATTTTCTGCCATGAATTTTTGTGGCTTCAAAATATCCAAGCCAAAACATACTCTCGCATGATAAAAAATATCCGTTCTAAAATTCAGCTATCTTGCATTTTTGAGTGATTTGCACTATATTTCGATTTGAGTCATTGCATTTCCCAATTATAAATGAAGAAATATGCAGTGCCTTTAAGTATTTATCTCGATATTCCTTTAATAAAATTACATTTTATAGCCCATAGAGCTAATATAATTGTATTAGGTGCTTGCATGTATTTTGATTATTTTTTCCATTAAAAAAAAAGTCATTTATTGAGAAAAACTAGCGCAATATACAACAATATTTTTCATCATTTTCTACATCTTCCTGTTGTTTAATAAGTCTTGCAAATAATTGCCTTCGAATTCATTTGGTCCTCCAGGCGTCTCTTTGCCATTGACATCGAAATCGCAATTCTTAATTGAATTCGTAGAAACGAAAATCGATCAACGGGATATGACACAGCATTATCATCATAAGTTTCTTAAAGTGTTTCATGGACTTCGGCAGCATATTTCTTCAAATCAAACAATAAAAGCAACGAGTTTCGAAAATTCAATTTGGAGCATTCCATAATTGGCGTCTACATACACTAAATCCCTAAATAATACTAATTGGAAATTCCCAAAATGATAATACAGTAATAATAAATAGGTAAAGTTCAAAACCATTGTCATTTATATTTTGGTAATTTTCACGTTTACGAATCACTGATTAAAATACAGCAAGTATCTATTATGATGAATATATGACAGATTTCCAGCTCTAATAAAATTACATATACTATAATTATGTAAAAAATAAAAAATAAAATGTTTGCAGTAAATATAAGCCTGATCTACAAGTATTTTTGCTCTCGTTCCCTAAATAATGAATATTTAAGCCTCACGCAATCTGGACATTTGCTTGCTTAAGTTATGACCTTTCATACTCAATGTTTAACTTGCTGCTGTCGTTAGAAGGGCGTGGGGGAATTCTTGACTCCACCACCAGCACATCAACATTTATGTTTTAATAAACGTACTGCTAATGTATTGTTGATTCTTGTGAAATATTACATAATTTGTTCTTTTGAAATAACAGTTGGCGACTATAAGACAATATATAGCCTAAACTGAGGAAAAATTCGGTAATCGAATAATAAATAAACAAAATAATCGCAGAAATGACAACATTTATTATCGAGATCTTTCACAATGATTATTTATTTAAAATTGTTATTTAAGGTATATTCGCAATGTTATTCAAAATTAAAATTTTATGCATGTATTAAAGCATTCAAGTACTTTAAACCTAGGTAAACAGAGCTCTAGACTATTCATATTTCTCTAATAATAATAATAAATAAATAAAAGAAAAATAAGCATTTTAACATTCAAAATATTAAAACGTTTGAGGAAAATTTGAAAACAATATTGATAACTAATTTTTAAATTTAAATAAAGCAAATGCTTTATTGCTATTTTCTTCATAGTTAAAAGTATATGAATTATTTTTAATGCTAACTAAATGCATTTAATCAGTTCTGTATTGATAAAAGCAAACATTGAATTGGAATTTTCTTAGCGTTGATAAAAGCAGCTGAATTGTAATTTTTATTACCAATTACACATTTAATTATTTTATTACTGGTGAAAGCAGAGTCATTCATAGCAGTACTGATAAAAGCAGATCTTTAGTTGCAAATATATCAATATTGATGAAAGCAAAAGTTTTGATTATAACTATCAATACTAATAGAAGCAGGCTAATTGCAATTTTGGGAAGGCTGATTAAAATTGTTTAAACAAAAATTTTGGATATTTTATGAATATTGATAAAACAATTTTATATTCCTGCTCTATGAACCAAACCAAATATCCAAAAAAAAAGAACAAAATTGATTCACTTCTTGTACGATTTAAATTTGGAAGTATAAATATATTTTGGAATGTCAGCAAAATGCGGAAGTAATTTCAGGAATGCCAAATCAGCGTATTGTACTGTTTATTTTAAAGTAAAAATTTCTTTAAATGAAACTGACAATTTCTGTTGGACAGTTTTTTTCTTATTTTATGATTATCATTTATAAAAGTGAATGAAGATTAAAAACAATGGAAGTTTTTATGCATAATCACAGACATAATATTGTCGAAGAAAAATATCGTTACATTATTAAAAATACATTAGAAAAATTTAGTTTACTTAGCCCCTAAAAACTGCTAAAGTTCAAGGTGCAGCGTCAAATTTGAATTTTTCTATTTTAACCCCTGCTTGACCGGTGACTATCCATGGAAACCCTTAACCTTACTTTTACCCGGTAAAATCCTATTTTAGCCCACCTCTGGCGACTTTTTCAAAATCTCGCCAATTTTTCAAAATCACGCCAAATCGAAAGTATTTGAAAATAATCGAAAGTACCAATAATATTAAATAGTTTTCTAACGGAGTTTAAATAAATCAATGAGGTTCCGAAGGGTTGCCGCATTTTTCTTCAGATGTTGTCAGGGTTGCCATTTTAAAATCATTATCGCTGATAATTTGGCGAGTTTTTAAATTGGCGTCAGAGGTGGGCTAAAATAGGATCGACCCTTTTACCCTATTAGGCTAAGTAATTCGTCGAATTACATGGGAAATTTTGTCTCATTTTGAGTTAAAATGTATTAATTTCTACCCTTTATAAGATCATTATCTGTTTTAAAGACTAATTTTTTCTTCCTTAATTTTATGAATTAATATTTTTTTTGAACCACATGGGTGTAATAGCGCCATTTTGGAGCAATCCAAGATGGAGGACAATTGGCAAATTTTGTAGATTTTGGCGCAGTTTGGCGAGGGTCCGTACCTTAAACTTTACTTTTACCATTTTTAGTTTTATTTTCAAACGGATTTAAATGACATCAGAAATAATTTTATTTCCTTCAGTTTACAAATGTGCTTCAAAAAATTATGAAATGTAAATTTTATACAATTCTTTGGTTTTAAAGATTCATATTCAGTGTAATATTCTTGACACTCCAACTTTTAAATAAATACACCCATCTGTCTTCTGCAATCAAGTCTAACTGATTTATTAAAATTTATGAATATTAAAATTTTAAAACAATCGAAATATTATCTAGGACAATCACTCTTGATAAATTCTAGGAGATGATTGACTTCTTTGAGACGGCCAATAAAATCTAAAATCGACAATTTTTATAGAATCATATTATTTAAAGTTTCATGAATCGGCCATCTTTAGTGATTTAGTTGATTGGAGTGCAACTCTTTTCATTTAAATTATTAGTGTCTCAGGAACATTTTCTTAAATAGGATTTACATGACAGAGAATGCATGTAAAAATTCAAAATCCGTAATCCATTATCATTGACTCAATTTACATAAAATATATTTATTTCATTTAGACCATTTTATTATTCGATGCATGTTTATTGATAAAATGTTTGCAAAACAGCGGTTGTCCTCCAAACATGATAGATATCTTTTACATTTTAAAGCATATTTACCTTAAATAAAATTGTTAAAATTAGGCATTATTGTAATCGTAATTATTAATATAGGTATTGTACATGTTCATAGAAAATGTTTACCTGAATTAATTTTTAGAAAATATTTTATTCTCTTTCTTAATTTTCCATGATTTTTAATTCAAAATTTAAAAAAAAGCATAGTGTACATTCCCAACCTCCAAGGAATAAATGGGTTCAGTTTGGTAGTTACAAGTCAGAGTTCGGCCTATTCAGCTGCAACACATTCAGCTTTATTATGATATATATATCATACTATAATACGCAGTTATATTGTACGATTTAGAAAAGGTTAAATTTTGAGGTAAATAGGACAAGTTTCACCACAAAAGCTCATTGAGATTTATTTTTATTTTATTCAATTATAGTTTCGAGTTTTTTTAACATACTATTACATATAGAAACCTAGTTCAAGAACAAGCTAATTTAATACAATCTGGAAGTATATATCAGAATCTGGAGGTCAAGTTTATTTAAAATTATGAAAATTCAGCTTTATATAAAAAGGGGATAGGAAAATAAAACATTCTACATTTGATTTATAGTTGCATTTGTGCATAAATATAGTTCTTTAATAATATTTTTTGTAATAAAACTTCCAGAGTAAACAAAGAATATGATTAAAAGGGCAACCAATAGAAAACGAGAAAAAATATTTTAAAAAGCAAAACAGGGTCTTTTAAAACTATGGAAGCATAAATAATATAATTAGATGCGCAGTAATTCATATATAATGCAGCTTTAATGGTTTTAAACAAGACTAAATTTTAAGCAATTGAGCAACGGTTTCAACTCAATATTGTCGTAAGTAGACGTAATATGATGCCATATTTCAAGTGAAGCAAGTTTTAAATCAAACATCAACCGATAAGACACTTTAATGGAATGCAATCTTTAATCTCACTCATATATGGCAGTTACAACTTTCTTTTACGTGAATTTATTTAATAAAAAATAAAACCTTTTAAAAAACAGAAAAATACTACATTGCGATTTCACTGACCGAAACATTATCATATATTCTGTTATAAAAGTATTAATTTAATCCCGCAGTATAAAGTTTGTGAAAATCGTTTTAGAAAGTGAGCACTATTAGTGTTAGAACTTATTTTCACGTTAACAGGAGATTTCTAAGCTGCATAATGTAGCGAACTAAGCGTAGTATGCATTTGGACATCTTTTTATCAAGTGATTTAAAAAGGTTTGACGCAGAATAAGCAATCTTAACAGCAAGACAACATACCAAATTTCACGTAATTAAGCCGTTACATGCATTCAGTAATCATATTTACATGCATTGTTATTCTGATCAAAAGATAATCAGTTGTGGAATTTAGATTATGTTCTAATTTAGATGTTCAATTTGCGTACAGGAGTTTATATAATTTGTTTTTAGAAATTATTGTATCTGCTTTCTCTTGCAAACAAACATACTTAAGGGGACAATGGACATTGACACAAGCAAAAATGGACGAAAATGTGCAATTTTATTTTCATCGTTTCACTTCTATAATATGTGTTTATATTCAACTAAAACAATCTTATAAAATGTATTGTTGTTAAGTAATTTTTTTGTGTATGGGGCTTAATGGCGGAAAAGCAATATTTGGTCATGCTGCGCCGACCAAATGGTAAAAGTATAAAATATATTAAAAACATTCTTGGTACAGATGTGTAAAGAGAAAATTGTAAAAGTGTGATGTAAAAATATTTTAGCTTCCGAACAAGGAAAACAATGTTTCATGAAAATTCGAAACATTGATGAAATTTACAAGAACACAAAAAGGAATGCTAAAACCAAAATTAATAGTAAAACCTATATGGAAATAAAAAAAGCCAATATCTCTTAAGAATTTAAGAATATTTGGATGGTATTTTTCATCCACCAAGTCTTGTAATGTTAAAGACGAATTAAAAACAGGGCATTCAATCAAAATATGAAGAACACTAAATTTTGCCTGGCAGCAGTTTCGCATAAGCGAAAACTAGATGTCAGTGGGTGAAACGCGTTATGTCCTTATACGGAGATAAGTCAATTTAACATCTATCTCACGTATAGAATGGACAAGCCACTAAGTAATGTCAGATTTCATAGAATACTGTTAAATAAAATAAATATTTCAAGTGTTAGGGGGTGAGGGTAATACATATTAATGAAGTATTTTCAAAATTATATTATAATTAGATTTAAGTCTCTTTAAAATGTACGAGGAGTCTTAATTTTGGTAGAAACTAATCGAAATTTGTAGTAAATATTTTGAATAAACATTAAAAGAAAATAAGATAATACATTTTATGTTTCAAGTTTTTTTAGTTCGATAAAGTCCATTTTAGTTCAGGAAAATAAAAAATTAACATTTAATTGGAATTATAAAATGTTGCACAGTGTTAATCCAAATAGTTTTGTATTTAAGAAAATAGTTTTATACTAAGAAAAATACAAAAAAAAAATTGAGTCATCTGAAATAAGTCGAAATTTTGAAATTAATCTTATAGCCTAAATTTTTAAAAATAATGTATTTCATTTTAAAGCGTAAAAAAAACCAAATTAATGTTTAATTCAAATTTTAAAGCAGTAACACAGAGCTGTACATTTCCATCCTCAAAAGTATATTTCGCATCTCTAAAAGAAATAGTTTAACTCGTAAAATAAAAACATACATACCTTCAAAAGTTAGAGATTTTTAATTCTATCCAAAAAAAAAAAAAAATACCATTCTTTAAAAGAGTACTTAATCGCAATTAAAATTTTTTAATCGAAAATTATTTGAATTTTAAACGAAAATACTCTACATTACTTGAAAATCACCTTTTCGTCCCAAACGCATAAATCAAAATGTACACATCTTTAAAATTCGAAATTTATATTTGTTTATTAAAACTCGGAGAAAAAAGAATCTCCTGCGAAAGATTACGTATTAAATTAACTTTTATGTTTCTAGAAAAATAAATAAGAAGATTTTATTTTGGAATTCGCTTTTAGGAAAAACAATATTAAGATTTATGGTAAGATCTTCAAAAATGTCTTCATGAAAGTGTTTTTAAGTTTTAGACAGTATGTAGTTAAATTTTGCGTCATTTTACCCTGGGTGATAAATATTCGTTTTTAATATTAAAATATTATATTCGTTCTGTAATTATTGATCAAATTGATCAAATTTGAATAAAACTATAAGCAATAAGAAAAAAAAATCATGTATTTTCCTTTTCCTTTTTAAAGTAGATGCACTAAGAGTCGTTACTTTTATTAATATTTTCGTGTATAATAAATGAACTTTAGTACAGACATAAATATTAGCTGTCTAGAGACTTTTAAATATTATTTAATCAAATATTTGTCTCCGATTTCTTTTTAAATATTAACTTTATATGTATATTTCTTCATAAGAATTCCTGAAAAATAAGTTTATTGGTAGAAGCAAGAATAAGTAATTACATTACAGCCTGCATTTTGTGTTGTATTATTTCTCTTGCCAAATGATATTTTTAAAAACATTGAATTACACTAAAAGAATTCTGTAATACATCGTGCAGTCATTTAGCTACGTCTTATTTCCATTTATAAGCAACATATGACAGTTTCAAAGTCCTTTTTAAATGTGTTTTGATAAACATACGCCGAAAGCTCCAATATTTTTCAAGAAAATAACTAGAGTTGGAGTTTAGAAGTTGGAAATATAGAAAATATTATGATGTATTTTGCATGACTAATTCTATTATCAAAAATGCTATAAAAAATATTTTTATTTGCCTTGTAAAAGATATTTGTAAATAAGGACTTATTTTTCTTGAAGAATTGTTATGAGGAAGAATTATTATAAGAAATTAAACAATAATTAATGTTGCCAACATTCAAATTAATTTTTTAGGTAAAAATTCACAAAAAAAAATAATAATTCTTAAATAATTTTCCACAATTATTTGCAGTTATTACAAACTTTTTTTTTGTTTAATAAATAAAAATTCATACAATTGATATTTAATTTAACTTAAAATTATTGATAGACTTGCCACCTTTAGCAATCAACCCGTTCGCAAATCTTAATACTCTTTAAAATGGTCAGTCAAATAGTGTATGTAACGTCATTAAATACCTTATGTGACTCGTTTTTTAATAGCTACTTCAAGAAAAACTATTTTTGAAGTTCAAATTCTGAAAGTCACGTAATTCCCTCATGCATTTATAAAGGTCGTAAGCTCGTATTGTACTATGTCTCTAATTATCTATCAGCTCAATCAAAACTTCTTTATTAAATTAAAGTGGAGATGATTAAGCTGCAATTAATATAAAAAATAGTTTTAGTAAAAAAATATTTTCTTTTTTTAATGTCAATATTGAAAAAATGTCCATTAGCGTTTTTAGTTCTCTTATATAAATTTCAAAAAGTATTCTGTAAGTACTTATAATATCTCAAGAATTATTCAAGAGTGTCCATTAGAGTTAAGTGCTCTTATATAAATTTCGAAAAGTATTCTGTAAGTACTTATAATATCTCAAGAATTATTCAACAAAAAAATTTCAGTTTGCCCTCCTATTGAAAGTGATACTCAAATACTAATAAATCAGCCAGTTTTAAAGACTGACTTAGTTGATTGAATTTTATCTCTTTTTATTTAAAATATTAGTGTTTGAAAAATATCTTGTTATATATGGTTCGCAGACTAGAGGATCTAGATAAAAGCTAAATTTTCTTCATTTATTAAAACATTTATAGACTCGGTATTTACTGTGCAATTATTTGCTTCAATTAGAGCTTCTTTATAGAGTTAAAATTTTTCAAATTAGTCGTTGGGCTTTGAATTGAAAAAATATACGTTAAACTAATTGTCTGAAACAAGACAGGTTTATTTAAATAAAAGTTAAAAATTCTTTGCATTTTATTTTTTGGAAAAACATTTATTTCATTTCATACATCCACGTGCTGAAACTTTCATTTTTGTATGTTTTATTTGCAATAATAACTTATTTTTTAACTTTAGTTTTTGTCAATTTTATAGCAACATATTGATAAAATATAATTTTCTTCCACTTGTAAAACTCATATGCAGCTTAAGTTTTATTTTTATAATTAAAAAATACGACTAAATTATTTTTTTAAAAATTTCAGTAAAAATAGAAATTAAACTTGTTTATTAAAATATTAGTGCCATTAAAATGATATTTTTTAAATCTTTAATATGATGAAAAAGACAATTTTATGCCATAATACTTTCGAAAGTTATGGCGGAAAGCGTCAAAATTTTGCTTAATTTTTTATTAACTCAAATTCTAATTAAAAATTCGAAAAAATCGCTCCGCGGTGCACATTCTGATCCTCAAGGTAAATATATGTCAAATTTTGTAGTTTCAGGAACAACGGTCTGGCCTATAGAGCGCCAACACGCACACACATGCATGCATGCATTGAGCTTTATTATAAGTATAGATAATAAATTAATACTATAATATTTTAACTTCTGCTCAAGACACTTATTTTTTTAGGTTATTACATCAATATCAGCACAAAAAAATTAGTAAAAAAATCTTCATGCTCGTTGCTGCCGTAGAAGAAATAGTTTTACAAATGTCATTTGAAATTTAAAAGGACTGTCTTATTTAATTAGGAATGATAGAAATAACATTTATTTTCGTATCGGAAATGGATACTTTCATTGAAATTGTGTGATATATAAAGCGTAAATAATATTCTATTTTTTTAACTTAATTAGTCTAAACTTTAGGGTTGGGAATATACATTTTTTTTAGCCATCATCAACTGAAATAAATGCAACTAATAAGTATTCATTCGTCGCAATCAGATGAGTGGTACGGCAGCGCATAAGACATACAGACAAACATTCATTTTTATTTATATAGATTAATGTATAAAATCCAGTAACAAAACCCTTTATAATGTAATATTTTGTTACTTATAAAAGCAGTTATAGTGGGCCTGGAATCGAAGATATAACCACTTGTTTTTATTATTATCCCGTCAATCTGTCAACGTTCTTGAAAAGGCACCAAACTTTTGGCGTCATCATAATGAAAAGTATTTTGCGGTTACTGGCGCAAACCTACATTTTGGCGATAATATTGGGTTTGGCGAAAACGGTCAACAGAATAAACCCTAAGTACCCAGTTGTGTATAGCAAATAATAAATTAAACTTATTTTAGCCATGTCTGTCAATTTCTGATTAGTTAATAATGCTTCAAATTGGAGAAATAAATTTTTGACAATGAAGATTGGTGGAATTGGTTCAGTTGAAGTTAAGGCTTTGCCAAGGTTTTATTTTGGAATATATTTTGAAATGGAGAACAATAGGATTACTGAGCATTTAGTAGTTATCAAATATTTTCGAAATATGCATAAGGGTTGCTGTTGAGAAACTACTCCCGAGTGTTTTTCTTAGAAAATGTACAAATTATATTGGGTTTTTTTTCCCCAATTTCTTTCAAAATTGGAATGTGGGTGAGAACAAGCAAACCATTGCACAGTCCGATCAGTGATTGGAATTAGGTGACTGGTTTACTGATTTTCGTCTTTATTTTAAATATTTAAATGTTATTACAAATCTAAAACTTATAATAAAGTTTGCGAATTATTGAAAAAATGAAATTTGGCGATGATATCATTATGCGAATCTAACCCCTTATATATCTGCAATCAAATTACTCACTTTAATTATTTTTAAAGATATTTTCTAAAGTGTCGGAAATTATTATAGTGTCGGAATATACATTTTATTGAAATCAAATAAAAAAAATTATCGTACCCTAATATTTCGTTTAAAGTTAATGGAATTGATGGAAATGCTAAGAGAATTCAAATTATTGAGGAATAGTAAGTAAAATGTGTTACAAGATTAATCTCACTGAAATGAGATTCATCTTTCAAACGTCATTGAATCACATGAGAACAAGATGATATGATTGGAAATCGAAGAATATTTGAAATATATCGCCGCTTGTAAAATTACTGATAATTAATGCTGCCATTATATCGATTATAATGCTTATTATTCGACAACCAACTATTTTTTTCAGTTTAGTCAATATTTTACCCAATAAGCAAGAATCGTTATTTGAAACGACAAATAATGTAATATCCCAAAGGAATTGATCTATAAACTGACTTCATAAATTTATTAAAACATCAATGTTCCTGCGATGTTTGTGGATTCGCGAATTCCTTCTAATGACACAAGGAAGTTAAGCATTTAGTATGAATGGACATCGCTTAAGCTAGCAAATATCCATATTGATGTTTGAATATTCACCATTTAGTCGCGGATGTAAAAAATACTTGAAGATCACGCTTGTGTTTATAACTCATTTTTAAATACTTTTTCCCATATTTATAGAGATTTGTGTCAAATCATCATATTAAGTGATTGTAAGTATTATCTTTGGTAAATATATGAAATATCTGTATAAAGAACAATGTTTTCAGGTTTTAACAATAAGGTAATAGTAAATTTGTAATTATTTTGAAAGCTTTCCATTTAATATTGTTGAATTAAGTGCATAAAGACCCCAATTATGGAACGCACCAAACTGCATTTTCGACATCCGTTTTTTTGGTTTGATTTGAAGAGATTCGCTGCCTAAACTCATCAGGCACTTTTAGAAACTTATGCGATATTGCTATGGCATATCTCGATGATCAATTTTGGTTTCAACGATTTAAGAATGGGAATGATCAATTCGATAATGAGTATAATAATGACATGGGTAAAAAAAATCGAAAATAATCAGTAGCAAGAATTATTAGAAAACGATGCGTTCAGTGACGGAAAAGTTTTTAATATATTATACCCATTTTTCTTAATGACTTTTCCCAGGAGAAAAAAAAATTCGTACAAGCACCTAATCGAATGGAATTACCTGGTTGTAAAATGCATTTTATTAAAGGGATATCAAGTTATGAACAAGTAAATGTACTATAATATTTACATCCATATAAATAAAGAATATTTGCCTCTCTTATGTGCTGCTGTACCGCACATCTGATCGAGATGAAACTTTGAATAATTATTTGCACTTACAGGATGGTTATAGACATAGTAAAATTATGTCATCTATGTAAATAAAAATGAATATATGTCGCGCTGCCGTACCACTCATCCGATTGCGATGAATGAATACTTATTACTTGCATTTATATGTTTCTGTTGATGATGACAAAACAAACATATATTTTAATTATATATATAGTCAACCCTAAAGTTTAGACTAATAAAGTTAAAAAGAACATTATTTCCGCGTCTCCTTCATATATTAATCAATTTCAATGAATGTCTTCAATTCCGACGCGAAAATGTTATTCTATCATTTCTAATCTACAAAAACAGTTATTTTAAATTTCGAACGACATTTCCAAAATTCTTTCTTTTGCTGCTGCAACGGGCTGGGTACCAGCTAGTAAAATATAAATACACAATAATAACATATTTTAAGTTAATCATAAACTTTCGCATTTCTGTTATGCTTAAAAGTAATCAAAAGTCCTATTCAAAATATTAATTGCAGATTCTTTTAAAAAATATTTAAGATTAATTGCAAATAACGCTGCTGCCAGATCGTTTTTGCTTTTAAAATAATCGTAAATATTCACAATTCCTTCATGTTTATAAATAATCGAAAGCACATTATATATAGAATAGAGAATAGAAATATATAGAAAGAGTATATCCAATCCAAACAGAAATTATATTTCAAATTAGTCAAAATCTCTTCAAAACAATCTTTCCTTTATAATGAGTAAACATCAGTGAATCATATGACCATTAAAGTCAATCATGTTCAAGATGACCAACTTAGAATTGAAAGATATGGCCGCTTGTGTATTTCTCGTTATTTATAATTGGTTTTTAAGGAATTTTGATGGTTTTAATCAGAAATTATATATAAAACATGCATAAGTATACAAAACGTAGAGATCTAGACTATTTATATTTATCTAATAATAAATTAAAATTGTTATTAAATATCAAAATTATTAAAACATTTTAGCAAATTTGAAAATATCAGTGATTAATTTTTAAATTCCAACTACAGCAAGCACTTAATGGCAATTCCCTTATTGTTGATAATAGTGGATGAATTATATTTTTTAATACTTGCTAAAAACATTTAATCATCTGAGTACTAATGAAAGCAAAAACCCTTAATGGCAAGACTGATAAAAGCAAAAACCAGCAGTTATCTGAACATACCTAATGGTTAGCTGTTAAGCTCCGCTTAGAACAGATATGATACATTTAAAACCATATTCGACTTTAATAAAACCAATTAGTAATGTAGGTATTGTAGCAAAATATTGTATCATAGTAAGGGTTACCCTGCATTTACTTTTTATAAAAGATACTATTTCACATTTATCTCATTTCATACAGACACCTACTCAAAATTAACTGTCATTGGAAACTAAGCATACAAAAATGTAATTTTTTTTTTAAATTTGAGCTTCTATCAATATGACAACATTTCAATCAAATTTTAAATTTTTTCCTCATTGACGTGTTACGTGGGTGTGCAGGTTAAATTGTATTTTTATTTTCTTCGAAACAAACTGTAGAAAAATATGGACTATCTTATAGTTATTCACATTCTATCACACCCAGGCATAGTTCAGACTTAAGAGTCCGGAACTATACTTCAAAATTTCTTAAAAGTTATAAGAATTCAAATGTGCTGTCTATTTCATTTGATTTATCGTATCATTAGAGCAGAATTACAGTTCATCATTAAAATATATCATAATAAAGCTTCCAGAGCAAAATGACAGAGAATAAAAAACGAGAAAAAAACTTAAAAGGCAAAAAAAAAG
Source organism: Argiope trifasciata (assembly GCA_026543055.1). NCBI lineage: Eukaryota > Metazoa > Arthropoda > Arachnida > Araneae > Araneidae > Argiope > Argiope trifasciata. The sequence continues at coordinate 1,421,885 of JAPMOQ010034798.1, forward strand.
GAGTCTTTAAAAGAATGAGACCATAAGTACTATAATTAGCTGCGTTATGGTTCACCGTTTATAATGTAGTTTTAATGCCTTTAAACAAAGCTATCTTTAAAGCAAATTTAAAACAAATGAAAAACTGTTTCTACTTAGTATGATTATAAGCAGATGAAGCTATGTCATGTTTCACGTCAGGTAGTTTTTAATCCAAAATTATCAACTGATCAGACATTTTAGTTTAACGTAATTTTCCTCCTCATCCATATAGAACAGTTACATCGTTCTTTACCGCAAATTTATTTAGCGCAAAAGATGATTATTTTACTGAGCAGATAAAACTGCAGCACAGAGAGATGACTGCACGAAACATTCTTGTATATTCTAATAAAAGTATCTCCCTCATCCCAATCTAAAACTTGTGAAATTAGAGATACGTGGTCAAATTAACGAACAGACAAAATTTTATTTTAAGACTAATTTCTTGGAAACGTAACATAGTGAAGAAAATGTAGTATGGATTGAAATACCTTTTTGATGATGAATTTGAACAGAAGTTTCACACAGAATAACAATTTCAATAACAAGATCACGTACCAATATTAAGGCGTTGCATTTATCGAGTAAAATTTATATGCATATTATGGTTCGTATCAACAGGTAACCAGTTGTGAAATTTAGATATTAATCAATGATTTAGATGTTAAAACTGTGCAAATGATTTTATCTAGTTTGCTCTTTAAAATTATCGTATTTACTTTCCTTTGACAGACATAATTGACGTGACTGGATTTCGTTGAAAATTTTATAGAAATCCATAAATTTGTATAAAGTCCACGTATTACTCAGAGTTTGATGGAGATTAAACCTTCATTTCACTCGGGATTCTGAAACTTGAAGATTCGACAAATTAATATCGGCATCGAATCAGCATTTTTGAGTTCTTTATTACAGGCAAAACATTATAAAGGGTTTTTCAAACTCAGGAAAACTCTGGAAGGAAATCTAGTGGTTTGCCAAATCTCGAGTTCGAATATTTTAACGATTACAGTAGTTTCTCTAGATATAAGAGTTACGTATATTCTAGTATAAGAAAAAATAAAAAGTTGAAATAATAGTAGACAAATCAGAAACAATTGTGTATAAGTAAGCCAAATGAATTTTAAATAGAACTATACAATGATAAAATGCGAAATTAATTTTACCTTATAATTAAAATCATTAATGATATTGTTACATTAACTATCTATCTAATAAAGCTCAGTGTGTATGTGTGCATGTGTGCGTGCGTGTTTGACGCTCTATAGGTCAGACCATTGGACTTATAGCTACCAAATTTGGCCCCTGTATATCTTGGAGGTCAAGAATGTGTTCCTTGCAGCCCTTTTTTCGAATTTTTAGTTAGAATTTTAATTAAAATTTAGGCGTTAAGTTTTTGCACAAAATTTACGTTTTTCCGCTATAACTTCCGACAATATTATCGCACAAACATGATTTTTACATCAAGTTAGAGATTTAAAAAAAATTACCGTTCTAGTAGTATCAGTATTTTAAAATAAAATATTTCTTTAAAAATAGAAGATAAAGTTTACTTTAGTTTTCAGTATTATATATATTAGTAGGTTAGTATTAAATATAGCTAAAAGATAAAGAAAGAATTCGATTTTCTGAACTCCAGGAATAATCAAATCTACAAAAAAAAAATCAATTCAGTGTTTGAAGAAGTAAAAATTTGCATTTGCATGCCATCACGCAATATTCATAAATTTCCTTCTATCATTGGTAAAGAAAATAAACGACGCTGTCGACATTTTTTTATTTTATATTTCTACAAATATTCATGATAATAACATTGAGTTTATTTTTACAAAATTCAATTTATTGCTTTTTTTTTGAAATATTGAATCCATGCCAGGAATACAAATAATCTGACTTCGCATTTTCTTGTTTCTGTCTCTTATGCGTAGATTTTTTAGGTAACTCATAAAAGAAATTCGGAACACGATTATTTAATATTTCTCATAAATTTCACAAATAAAAAAAGATAATTAGATATAATATTCTTTATTTTGGTTTGAATTCTGAATTCCCCAAATACTTACGATGTTTATTTAGTTATACTTTTAAAAAATACCATATGTTAAGTTAATACTAGTTAATAACTATAAAATCACTGCACAAATTAAGTAGAGAAAATATTTGAATTTCTTAGGCAAACAATTTTAACAAGATAATAATCTTGGTACTCTTTTCTTTTAATAGATCAGAAAAGGCATTTATAAGTTTCAAATGACACTGTAAAAAGCTTCAATCATCCATTTTTTTCTTTCTTATAATTTAAGTATACATTAAATTGAAATAAAATAGATGTTTGCTATTTTCTCTAATAAAAAATGTGTACGAGCATTATTTCTACCTCCCAAAACTGTTTGAACTAGAGCTACCATTTCTGTATAAATATAATTTGAAAATTGGGAATATGAATGCAACTGTTTTTTTAATATGTTTAAGTACAAATTAAGGCAGTTTTTAGGGTTCATTTGCAATAATTCTCGAAAATAATAGTTCAGAAAACTAATGTCTACATGTTTTTAAACAGAAAAAAATGTTGTCCTTACTAATAACCAATCAATTACCTGGTTTATTTGTTTTTGGAATTTTAACAAATTTCTAAAAAATACGGTTTTATAATTTGTAGCAAAAGTTTTTAAAGAAATTCAAGCCATTTTTAAAACAATTACTTAAAGGGGTGATTATCTTTCGTTAATGAAAATTAAAGGACAGCAACTCTGAATTACCTAAGAGACTCCAGAAATTAGAACTATAATGAACCAGAAACTAGTATCCATTATACATTGAAAGAATAACAGGCTAAAATAGATTATCCAGACTCAAAATGACTGAATTGTAATGTGATATCAAATGATTCGATTCCATTAGGAAAATTTAGGAGCACAATAAAAAGAACAAATGCAAATCCATTGAAATAGCATGACTCTTGAATATCATATGATCATGTAAACGTGTCCATTATTTCCAAAATTCACACAGGGCTTGGCAGATTTAACATAAATCAGATTCGAGTTTTGAAACATGCAATTGAAAATCATCAGGAAAACTTATACATCGAACCTATAACCTTAATTCTCGAAACCCAGACTCAGTCAATATTCCAAGATGAAAGAGAGAATCAAGTATAGAAGGGTTCTGACGAGTCGGCGTGTGTGTCGTAAGAATTGCGTCAAATGAGACAGATCCATTTTTATTAGTTGAGAGATGAATGTGAATCCAAGTTCGTCGCTTGGGACTAAGCACCACTCATTCCTTCATAGCAGCAGACTAAAAGTTTAATTTAATAATTAGAAGGGGATATTAAAACTTCATTATTTCACAAGTTGCTCGCCGTTTCAACATATTTCTTTCAGCAATACGCCCGTTTAACTGAAAACGGAAAACTATAATAATCAACTCAAAATCGCAACTAAATTGATTACTACGCAATGCTTTTTAAATAAGAGGCTGATTAAACAAAATAAATTCATAACGCATTTTCCGAGAAATCCTAATTATTTTAAAAGAAGCACATATAAGTGCAATGATTTAAATGAATCTTCAAATACATATTCGAATAGAATAAAGAAATGTAAGAATTGCAACATCTTTCAAATGAAATAGAAAAATACATTCCCCTCCTCCTGTTACTTATTTTAGCTAGATATCGATCACACCATTTACACCCAGCTAAGATTCGGAATGAAATGCAGGAAAGTGGCAAATTACTTTACGAAATGGAATCTTTAATTCATCTGGAAAAGAATCTATTTATAGTGCTTCTTAATCGAAATGGATTGAAAAAAGCTTAATATCTTGTTCTCCAAGGCACGCACCTAAAGCGTTTTCATTTCAGTTTCAGTTTTAAAATGGTATTCTATCAAATAATTTAGGAAATTAAGATCTGTATTGCCATAATAAAATTAAGCATATATTTATCAAGTATTAATTAAAAGCAATGTTCTTATGTAAAACTTTTACTGTTATTACTATAATCTGATGCATATATTAGTTCCGTGGTGGCCCGGTGGTAAGGTCTCGGCTTCGGAACCCCAGGGTTTCAGGTTCGAGACTCGATTCCAAAGAAAAACTGTCGTGTGAGGGGGGGATCTCTTTCTCGTTAAATCTGTCAGGTCAAAGTCCTCCCGCTGGTATGGTGTGGTGTGGAGAGGGTAGTGCCAGTTCAGGTGTCATCCTCGTCACCTGACCGTGGTTCAAAATGATGACTTCTGTCCCCAAAACAGCTTTAGTGTTGGTTTACAACAGGATTTTAATATAATTAAATTGAACTGATGCATATATTTGTTGACTTGAAGGCATTTGTCTGAACTAATTACATATTGTGTAAATTAGTTTTTATTCCATTTAAATGCTGCTTTTTTATTTACTATTATATGAAATAGAGAAAGTATTGTAAAATCAAAAAATTCGAAATCGAGATTTTAATGAAACTCTTCGTTTCGGATCCTTCCAAACTTCGATGAAAATTTTTGGCATTATGCCTGTTACAAAAATAACTCTAGAACACTTTGAAATAGAAGGGGAAAATCGAATATAATCCGAACACAATATGCACAGAATTCTGTCAAATTGTCTGTTCTGCTTTGAAATAAAATCCTTTTAGAGATGTCTGGCTGTCCAGCTCTTTGATAGGATTACTACAAAACAAAGAAATGTTGAAAGATAAAATTCTGTATAAGGCTTTAAAATCTGTAGCATAGATACTTATCAAATTTTGTGTCAAATGCATGAACAAGTTGACCATGAACAGTTTGTAGGTTTGTAATTTCAGAAAAAGGAAATCGGTTTAAAATGTAAGGACTTAAATGTATTAGATTTGGTATTTAATTTTGGGAATTTAATTTTATTTCAAATGGTAGGGAAAATTGCGTTTGAAACACAAATTCGATTTTCCGACATTATCAATTGCATGCCACGAATTAATAACCAATAATCGTACGACATTCCATTAAAATGTTTAATTCGAACAAAGAAGTTAATATTTCTCAACTATTGTACCCAAATTCATGAAGTGTTTCCTGGAGCAACACCATTATTAGAGGAGTATTAAAAAGATTTGGGGAGATCTCCCGCTTGTTAAAGTTCATATCTTCGGTGTATCTATTAAATGTTTTTACATATACATAGACATTTAAGTATACTTCTGAGAAAGTTTTTCTCCTCCAGTCGTCAAGATCCCAGGATATTTATGTACTTCATGGTATATTTATGCTTCGTAGCATAACGAAAACACTAAAATTTTTATAATGTTTCCATTTCAATACATTTTATCCCATATCTTGAACACGCTTGCATTTTTCCCTATCACTCAGTTTGTTACTTTTCTACTAATACAGACTAATAAAAAAAATTTGTTCTTGTGATTAGAATTGAAAATTAAGAATTCTTGAATCTTTTCTTTCCCAATTGACCAGATTTAAATTTTGGGGCTGAATTTCATTGAATTCATTCTCAGCTTCTTATTTCAAGATATGGGTGGTCTTGCGCTTATTGACATAAACCTCAACTAATAACGCTATAAAAAAAAAGAAGTGTTCTCACAAAGATTTAAAATATAAGCACATGTCAAAATTTCAAAAAATACCCCCCAAAAATACTCCGTATACGAGAAAATAAAAGGTGAAATCCAAAAAGGGTAAGGGGTCGCGGTGGCCTGGCGTTAATATCTTCGAAACTGGATTTCACCGAAAAACCGTCATTTGAGGTCTTTTTCACGTTAAATCTGACAGGCCAAACTTCCTCCCGCTGGTGCGGTGTGGAGAGGGGGATGCCAGTTCAGGTGTCGTCCTCATCATCTTACCGTGGCTCAAAATCACCAGGTCCGTCCCAAAATAGTCATAGTGTTGCTTTAAAACGGGACGTTAATATAACTAAATTGAAACTGAAAACCAAAAATGGTAAGAGAAATCAATATGTTTAGCTTCCCTTATTAATTCTATATAATAGTTCACAATTTTTTAAAAATTATTTCCCCAAATTGTGTGATTTTAGTGAATTCTGGTCTTGAAACCTTTACAAATTGGATCGTATGAAAAAGACATTACATATATGTAAAAAAAAGCCTCTTACATAGTCAAATCAAATGCAAGGACAGAAAATTAAAAAAAAAAAAAAACAGAATATAATCTTTTAAAATTAAAACATAATTGAACAATTCCAGATCTATCAATAAACTGGAGTTGAAAATCTTTCCAACAACAAGAGCTTTTATTCTCTATTTAGCTGCCAAATACTGAATTCTGAAATCAGCAATATTTCAAAACACATCAAGAAAAATTAGGACATTTTCCAAAACTGAAAGAATGCTTTAAAATAAGAAATGAAAGAAAATAACATTCACTGATGTCTTCTTAAAAAAAGGAATAATAAATAATACAATTTAAAAAATGAGCCTAAATTCATTTGGACTCTCAAAAAAAATTATTAAATTTCCGAAGAACAGAAGAAAAAATATCTTCTCAAAAAAAAAAATTCCCCTGGAGCTGAAAATTCAAAATCCTTGATATAAGCTGTCCCTTTTCGTTACAAACATAGCTTAAATTTCTTTTTTCGAGCGAGTAAATCTGTCAAAAACTATTCACAAAGAATCGGATTACTACTAGCATGATTTCGAAAAACAAAATATACCTTTTTTATCTGTAAAATCTGACAAAGGGAATATCGGGAACCACTGCTTTGGAAAGCGACTCAAGTGACCCTTTGAAGGAAAAAAAATGAGAAGGTTTGAGAATTTTTTTAAAGCTTTTAGGCTTCATAATTTATTCCCATAAAAAGGAGTCAGTTATAACATTATAAAAAATGATTTTGAGCAATTAAAAAAAACCGGAGTTTTATAACGAAACATTTTTATTGTTATCAAGTAAACATCAAAATTAAAAATGATTCATTTTTTTATTATACAATTTAGATCTTTTATGAGGTTTAAAACGTTATAACATTCCAAATTAAATCGTATCCAGAACCATATAGATAAACCTAAGGAGGCCAGCTAGTATATAAGTTAGTAGAAGAATGACCTACTAGACAAATTGGGAATTCAATTTCCTTTTCTACTGAAGTTTATAGTTAATAGATGGGAAATAAAGGTGGAACGCGTCTGTTTACACCTAAATAGTAGGTAAATTTCGCTTTTTTTCCCCATAGCATTTTTATTCTGAGACTGTTATAAAGATTTCTTTAACGATTCGGGAAAAAGTGTATTTAGAATGAATATCGCGTGTTAGAAATTTTCAACTCTTGGTTTCCAGGGTGAGAATTAACCCTTTACACTAATTATTCACGTAACGTAATTATTCACTTAATACAAAGGCTTGTTTATTGACTCAAAAATAAATACATAATTGTTTTAAGTTGAATGTCATTTGAAACTGATTTATGGCTTGTTAAAAATCTTTACAAAATTATAACAATTAAAATAGAAAAAAAATAAAACAACGCACAAAATGACGCACCGTCTTGAGTTATATACAAGAAAGAAAATGTAAGGAAATGAAATAGACTTCAAAATAAGAACGAATATCAACCTTTCACAACGTAATCGTAACAGTAGGAAGACATTTCTGGAAAAGCCCCTACTTCATTCATAAGGAAAATCATTTTCGGATAATTCCCTCCGCTATGACTCGTTTCCTTTCGACCCAATTTTGTGGCAACTAGCCAATGTACGGGGTAATTCGAAGCTGTGATGGGCCAATCATGTTCTGTCACATTCATGGACGCGGTATGAATGAATTCTGTGCGGCGCTGACAAAATCCATTTTGTCAGCTAGCTTATCATAGAGCGTAATTAGTTCTTAGAGCGGTGAAATAGCTTCGAAAGTAGGTAAATACAAGAAAACTATTTTAGTAAGGATGATTCTGTGATCTGAAGATGATCTGTAAATTAAAGTCTAAATAGATTAGTTAAATTAATGTCCCATTTTAACACTAGGGCTATTTTGGGATGGATCATGTCATTTTGAACCAAGGTCAGATGACGAGGACACTTGAGCTGGCACCCCCTCTTCACGCCACACCAGTGGGAGGACGTTTGGCCCCGACGGATTTAACGTGCACCAGACCCACTTACACGACAGTTCTTCGGTGGAATCGGGCCTTGAACCTGCAACCCTTTGGCACCGATGTAGAGTTAAAGTCTAAATAGCAATGTAGCTTAATTTTAAACATTGCAGTTTGACCGATAACTTGAAATGTTAAGTTTTTCTTGAACACAATTAGGCACCATGTTTTCAGTTATTTCTTTCCTATAATCTTCGTAAAACTCATAAGCAATAAACCCTAAGAGAGTTTTACCAAAACAGAATCAACAAATAGAATTGAAATATGTAAAATCAGTTATAATGCAAATTTAAAAAAGGAAATAAATGAAGTTTTATGAAACAAGTTGGAAAAATTGTGAATATGAAACATATTTAAAATTTTCTCCAAAAGTCAAATTTTCAACTTTGTCACCTATTTTATGATCTACACTGAATTTGGTGAAATTTCGTTTAGGCAATACATGAATAATGGTAGTAATGTTTAAAAAAATTCTTGCAATAAATTTTAGACATATCCTCATTTGATGCTTTTTAAATTTAAAAAAAAATAGAATTTAGTCAGAATTTTTAACTTGAAATTTGGATATATTTTTCGGCAAGGTATCCAAATAAAAGAGTGCCAAATAAAACCAAATTGCTAATTAATGCAGCTTCATAGATTCTAACTTCTAATCCAACCGCATTTAGCTTCATAGATTCAGCTTCTAATGCAGCTGCATTTAGAAAAATAATGCAGCTTCATATGACTACTTAGATCCAGTGCATTTTTTTCAATAGGAGGAAATAATTTCGGATGAAAGCATAGTAAAAGTGTCAATACTAATATTTCTAGAAAAATTATTCAGTTTTCTTGTTTTGGCGTTAATTTCAAAAGAAAACTTTAATGTCAATTCGCCAGTAGTATGATCATTATTATTAAAATGGATAAAATAATATTTTTAGCAGCAATAGCTGGCATCCTTTATGTCAGTGAATCGCAATTTGAAAGCATGGGTTTTTAGGTTGCGCTTATAATAGCGAAATATTTGGATCACCATTTTAAGAGAACATTTCTTGGTGATTGACAATGGTCTTGCTCCAAAAACTTACTCTACGAGTTGAGTAATTTAAACAACGCATGAAAATATATTCATTTATTTTGTTACAGTAGAGACAGCCAGAGTTGTAATAAAGTAGAAATTTAGTGCTTGGATGGGCATCCTAGTAATTAGACCAGCTGTTACGTTTTGACTTCTATTTTTAAGGCGACACAGTACCTCAAATTTTTTTTCTCTAAGTTTTAAAGAAAATCATTTTATATTTTATTTCTATTTTGAGTAAAATAATATTTTATAGCTCTTTCGTAAAAATATTTAAAAAATAATTTAAAAAATATTCTTAAAAATTGAATTATTTTTTTTAAAACCCTAAGGCCTTTTTTTAAATCTGAAGTTTTTCCCCAAATTTTTTTCTGGGTAGCTTTATACTTTCAGGGTAGTACTTCATAAAATTTAAGATGGATTTTCTCCTATGCACAATATTTAATTTTTTACTATAAATATTACAAAAACAAAAAATCTGAAAAATACAGGAAATCTGACTTGGGACATTTAAAAAAAATTACTGCTCATCTCAAAGTTGATTCCATGATAAGTTTTGTAAAAACATACATTTCTGAACATTCATAAAAAATTTCAAATTTACCTCCATTTTTTAGAAAGCCTTACGCTTTCGAAATGTAGTAAATAATAAAAAAAATGGACATGGAGAAAAATGCATTTAAAATTTTTATTCATCTAAATCTTAGTAAAAAAAATTTATCCAACTTGCCTGTAACTTTTACAAGATGTGATACAAGTTATTCTAAATTGTTTGAATATAAAAAATGAAAAAACTTATAGGAACTAAATATTATATTTTTATAATGTAGATATATAAAGAAAAATTAACAAAATATCAAAATTTCACAAATCATAATGCTTTAAAAAACTAATACGCTTATCAAAATTGATTAAATATATATATTTCTGCTATTCTCATTGCTATTTCTATTATTCTATCTGATATTTATGTTATTATCCTTACTATTTCTGCTATTCTGTTTGATCGATGCAGTTGTAATTTTTGTGCATTTGCTCCAAATGACACTGTGGAGAGTCTACTTGAAGTTTTGTTTCTTGGACCAAAACATCACTAATAGCTCATTTGATGAATGACATTGGTAAGTTGGCAGTATTTTTTGCCAAATGATCTTCTTTTATAGGTGTTTGAATATGAAAAGTGAACATGTCATCATTGTTTACTCTCCTGTCATGCATGTAAAATTCTTCCCTAACTTAATAAAAATAATAAAGCTACGGCTCTAAAATTTTGCAGGCACATTTAGAATGACTCAATAAAAAAAATCGGATATTTTGATTTTTTGTGTACCGTATCCCTTAAACCATGTTGTGAGGAAAAGAATGGTTGGAATATCCCCTAATGTTTCTTGGTACTTGATATTTTGAAATATTTGATGCATATTTAGAAATGAAAAATGTATAAGAGATATCTTCAGCAAAATTCACTTAAAATATGGGGCCGCCCTTTTATTCCAATTTGCTGATAAGTTTATAAATAATGTATTATCATCGTATGAACTGTTTCCATATATTTGAAAACTTTATATATTTTATATATTAATGGTAGTGAATTAATATGTCATCAATTTGTTCAGCATTTATATAAAAATATTTTTAATGATATTTTAAGAATCTGATTTAAATTCTATTTTTATCCGATTTCAACCCACATTACCTTCATTCTAAATTAGCCTCTAATTTCCTAATCCAATCCCTTATACTTTAATCCAATTTCAAAAATCTATAAGGCTTGCAACTCTTAAAAATACATAAATCTCCCTAGCCTATGTCGACAAGTGTAAAATAAATCCCTATCAAAATTTCATGATATAATGTTCTTAATTTTTCGATTTTGATGTTGTATCGCAATGTTAGCGAACATAGGTTTTATCGTTCCTTTTTGTACATAATATGCCTCCCGTATGGAATAAAACCAAAATTTAAAAATTCTAAAGATTCTTTTTCTTTGCCACCCAGCTACTAAAAAATATGTTTACATACTATATACATATATGTTTACATAATGTATACGAAGGATGAAAAAAAAAGTTTGCAAGCTGCAGTATTTGAATAGTAGAAGTTGTAGATGGGAATATTGTTACCCAGAGTGATGACAGATGGCCCTAATTGTCTTAGACCGGTCGTTTCGGCAGATTGTGTTAGTACAGAGACCTGGAACGGCAACAATAATGGCAAAACGTGTAGAGATGTGGTCTCTCACAGAGGTGAGAGCTATGATACGATTTCTGAGTACCATGTCCCCATCAGACATTCACAAACAAATCTTTGAAGTGTACGGAATTGAAGCAGTGAGTAGAGAACAGATGGTGAAATGGTGTTCTTTTGAAGTTGGCAAAGATTGCTGGAAACATTTAGGTGAGAGGTCTGGAGTTAGCCCCCCCATACACCCTTTATTTGGCCCCTAGAGATCATTTCCTTTTCTAGGCATCGAAGAAACACTTATCCGGAACAAGGTTCACATCAGACGATGACGTTGAAAAGTGTGTCGAGAACTGACTCAATAACCACGGACCTGATTATTACTAGACACGGATTATAATTAAAGATTACTTAGAGTAGAGACAGATAGTACTACTCATCTTAGACCGGTCTTTCGAGCAGATAGTCTTAGTACTGAGACTTGAAACAGCGACAGTAATGGCAAAACGTCTTGAGAAATGGTCTCGAACAGAGGTGCGACCCGTGATACGATTTCTATGGGCCAAGAATGTCTTTCCATTGGACATTCACAGACAAATCGTTGAAGGGTAGGGGGGGGTGAAGCAATGAGAGGAAAACAAGTGGTTAAATAGTGTTTTTTGAAGCGGGTAGAGAGATTGCTGGAAACATTTAAGTGAAAATTCTGAAATCGGCCCCTATACAGCCCCGATTTGATCCAGTAACATTTCCCGACATAGAAAAGGGAACTGACTCAATATTCAAGAACCTGATTATTAGTAAAATGGGATAAACAAATGGGTCCAGTGGCGTGAAAAATTCCTCAATGGGCTTGGTGATTAGGTATAGAGGAGACCACCACAAATGTCTGAATTACCAGTTCTATCCTGTGTCTATTGTAAGTAAACCATTTTTCTTTTGCCTTAAACTTTTTTGGTCACTCCTCGTATTTACAACAGGTATTTATATATTTGCTTAATTCCCATAATAATTTGCAAACGCTTTTCGACAAAAATGACCCGAGGGTTCTTCACTTCCAGGAAGTCAATTCCGAATTATTTGTCTCGAAAGTCGTCCGATTTGTGGCATCGGGCCAACTCATCGCCAAACCCTGATGATTAAGGCGAAATTATAAAGAACGAGCCACGTTTCCCCCGGTCCAAAAGACAAGAAATTAATGAATTCTGCGTAGCGAAGACTGTGACAAAAGACATATTTGATAAGAGCGAATGAAAAGTTATTAATTTCCGGAAGGTGGTAGAAGGAGATAGGAAAAGTAGATAATGCAATAAAGAGCATTTGTGTTGTTTTCCAGCAATGGTTAAAAGGAGCTATTTCAGGATCAGTTATTAGCAAAAAGTTGTAAGGATGAAATTTTTAATTCCAGGTAATAGTTTGTTTTTCTTCGACTCTTTTAGACACTGACAGATTGACAATGAATATACGATACACTTAATCTATATCACCTTTATGCCCATGGAATTTTTTTGTACATACGAGGCAGATATTAACAGGTATCGGGATGATACAGTATCACCAGAACTTTGTTACGCAAACCTGTTCTATTTATCAAAGAAATAAGGTCTTTGTGTACAGGTTTTAACTCTCATATTCGAAGGATTACATCGTCGAGACCAGATTTTGTGGAAAATGCAAAGGCGGTAACGTAGTAATTGTGTCTTTAAATAGCTTCTATAAAGGAGCATTAATCTTCTATATAAAAAATAAAACAAAGTTTACACTGAAGCTTATTCTGTAGCTTCGATAATTAATAAGATTTCTATGTATGTTGAACGGCTTTTCAAAAAAATTAGGAATTTCGAAGTGATGTACAGCTTAGAAAATTAAACTAATTATCAATGCTGTTTTCATTTTGTAAGAAACACCGGCGATACCAACCATTGTACAATTAATCTGAAATAGTTAAAACTCCATTTTTATGGCCATTCCAATTTAAAAATACAAAATTGAAATTTGAGACCCTAATCTATTATTCTCTGTTAAATGGATATATTTTCAAGAAATAATTTTAATTTTATGCTCTTCGCTTAAAGAAGTAATCTTTTAAAGAATAAAAGATATTTCCAGTACCATTTTTAACGTAAACAGTATTAGAAAGATACATCAGTTTAAGCAAAACTAAAAGATTAAAAACGAAAAGAATCTGCGATCTATTGTGAAAATTAGCTTAGTAATCTCAAGTATCCGAAGAATTTCTAGAATGGATGGAATTATAGAAGTTTTCAACCTCGTTCATGTCACTCGTAAACAGCAAGTGCAGGAAGAACTTTATTTTTTATAAAGAAAGCGTCGAAAATGAGAGTCCATAAAGTTGGCTCTTTTCTTTACAATTTCTGAAGCAGCGCCAGATTTTTACCCTTTTCTAGTCATGAAGCGCACTTATTTCATCGTACGTTTCATGACTTTTTCCTTTAGTGCTTCTAAAATATTTCTTGGGTTATTAAATCTCAATATTGCAGCTAGCATTCGATTTCTGACAAAATGAAAACCAATTTTTGTAAAAGATTTGTACCGGAGGTGCTGGCTGGAATTGTGCCAATCTGTAAGCTGAATTCCACCAGGGATCGAACCTGCGATGTTGGGTTTAAAGTCCAGTAACTTATCCATTCGACAAAAGCGATCGCTCATGTCAAGTGGTTGTTACTGGCTTATTAAGGTATCACCCAAATTCATAATTTTAAAAGCATTATTTTTATGTTCTATACCAAGAAACTTAAAATCTTGAGTTGCTGAAAATATGAAGAGCTTTAGACGAATAAAAATAACTTTCCTACATTATTCTAAGCAACAACAAAAAAATTGCAGTATGCTATTAACGTCACTATATTTGGTATGAAGGTTTATACTTTACGTTTCTAGATTAGTCTTGTAATGTATATATGTAAATAAATTGTCTTTAGTTATATGTTTGAAATGACCCATTTAATGAATCTCTTGCTTTTTTTCAATAAAAGATCCACGCCAATTATAAAAGACACCTTTATTCTTTAATCTCACATTAATATTTATTCATATCGTCACGAAGGTTTAAATAAACAAATCGTCAACTTAACTAACAAACAAGTTTATTGAAGGAAAGTAGCAACTTGGAACTTTACAATGTAGAGAAGTTACCCATGACGAGTGGGTATCAGCTTTTATGCAAGAACAGAATATTCTAGAAGCAACTAATTTACATAAAGAAAGGTCTAGAATGTTAGAGAACATAAGGAAACAAACTAAAAATCCATGCTTTGGATATAACAGCCATGGCAAGCATCGAGCCCTCAAATTCTGAGTTTGGATCGCATTCTTAGACCATTCTGCCACTGATTTCTTGGTAAACTTTCTTTATGCGGCAATATTTTGTTTACAACCAATCAGAGCTACTATAGCTACACGAGATAACCATTTCAGAAAGAATATCGTCTGTTTTATTACGTAAGCTATCAATAACATAATTTGAGATAGCACTCCCTTTTCAAACTTTCACACCCGAAAATAGATGTTTTTCACTTGACAAATCAAACCCACTATAAACCTATGAACACCATGGATCATCCCAGTTTTGTACCTACAATGGCCGAAATTTCACCATAAAAGTAACTAAACTTTAAAACCAATATTCATAACTGAAACTTAAATTCTTAAATGTGAGTGCCACAAAACGAAAAATTAACTCTTAATATAGCAGTAAGCGTATTAACACCGAATATAACAGAAGCAGTAAGCGTAATAATCTGCTATATTCAGAGCTAATACTGCTGTATTAATTCTGAATATAGAAGTAGTAGTAGAAGTAGCAAGAGTATAGTAACACGTCTTCGCTGACAAATTTTAATATGAAATAGATTTTTACCTTGCTAGTCTGAGAATTCTTATACTTGATCTAAGGAAAGGTTTCATTTAGTTCCCCAACTAAACATTTTTTACTTACGTTCATATGCATTTATTAAGAGATCAAGCTAAAGCATTGAAGATCCAGTCGGGATCAGATAAGAACTGATCCGGAAAAAAAATGGAATTCTAAGGAGATCATAACATAATTCTGAGAATAATATGTATCTAAAAGTGTGGTATAAAACCAAGTTTGAATTTATTGATCTACATTTATTGCATCTGCGTCAAAATAATATCTTCAAATTACAAAGAGTTGGCAAAGTTTTCAACAAAATCAAAATGAGTGTCTAAATTCGGTGCTGTAAAACCTCATTAGAGTTCATGAAGAATTTCCTTTTATCGCATCAATGTGCTCAAATATTCATCTGTAGAAAAAATAGCATTCAAATCGCATACATTTTTCTGATACTTATGTATGAATTGCATGCCAGGCTTTAATCGATACCCACAAAATAATCACGAAACGCCCCATCCATTCCTACATGTATTATTTCTAAAATTAAAACTGAAATTTCAAACTCAACAGTCGATTGACTAAAAGGCATCCAATATGTACATTTCGCTTTTAGCACCCTGTCTTATGTCTTTATCACTCCCTTCCCTTTCCCTTTGATGTGAGGGACTGACAATAAATCTGAGGATTCAGGAATTCAATTATTTTAATCAAAATCCAAAATTTTAAAGCGTGAGGGGCTGGTTTTAGTTTTAGTTTAGTTATATTAACGTCCCGTTTAAAGCAACACGAGGGCTATTTTGGGACGGACCTCGTAATTTTGAACCACGGTCAGATGACGAGGACGACACCTGAACTGGCACCCCCTCTCCAAACCACGCCACACCAGCGGGAGGACATTTGGTCTGACAGCGTGCAACAGACCTCACACGGTGGTTCTTCGGTGGAATCGAGTCTCGAACCTGAGACCCTCCGGTTCCGAAGCCGAGACTTTACCACCGGGCCACCGCGGTCCTTCGTGAGGGGCTGGGGAAAAAAAATTCTAGGGTAACACTCCTATTGCTGTGCGATATAATGCTTCTAATAATGGACTTTTAATTTGCATGGAATAAAAATAAATATTTGTTTCCAATTAGTAATCTGGGTAAAAAGATTAGTTAAGGTATCCGATTACATTCGAATTTTTTTTTTGAAAAATTGGATTTTATAAAAACTGTTTATGATTTTTAAATGTATTGTTAATTCTAACAATATAAATACAAAACATTATTGAAAATATACTATATTTTGAGAAATATAAACATTTGCAGTTAATTTTGTAGAAATTTAACCAAAACAATACTACACAAAATTGTAATGCAGTAATCCTATTTTTCTGTGCACACGAGTTATAGAATTTAATGATGAATGAACTGAACCAAAATCTAAGAAATATTTGGAGATACAAAGAAGTTATGAGTAAAAATATACGTATATATGAATTTTTTATAAATTTACAACTTAATTTTTCTAAAAACATCTAATCGAAAAGTATTTCACCAACAATAAAAATTTTGGTTCATTTCATTGCCCGCATTATTTAAAACTTACGCTGAAAGTTCTATGTAAATACATCTATTAGTTTTTGAAATATCATGTTAACGGTGGAGAATTTATGAAAATTAACACGTTCCTTGCTGCGAGGTACGCTGAACTTTCAGTTCAAGCCCTTTGGTATTATCATTGTAAAATGAAGAATTTTTTAAAAATTCATTATGCAGTCAATTATGGGCATTTTAATACTACTGCTGATGCCCTCATTTAATCATGGGGCGTATAAGCCCCACGCGGCGTGATGGGCAATTTTTTTTTTCTCCGTTACTTGTTTTCTGCATTCCTCGCATTTCGATCAATCATTTTTTCGCGTGTTATTATGGATTATAATGAAGGGAAGTCTTTGGTGTATATATTTCCGATCAAATGGCTTCATATTGCAGTCCTCTACGAAAATCAGTAAAGTGGTATAAAAAAATTGTCTTATAAACCAAAAAATAACAAGCATCGAATTCCGAAAACAATTAACAATGAATCTGATATCATGTAATAATAATAATAATACTGCACGAGTTGGACAAAGAAGAAATCGATACGAAATTTTAAAAAAGGAAGGTCAATTTAATTCGATAAGAAGGCGCTGTAAAATTTGCTACGAAAGAAATGTTAAAAATTTGCGTTCTCAATCGGCAAGAAACTACTGTAAAAGTTGTAACATTTTGCGATAGTTGTGTGGATAAGCCACAACTATGTTTGCCATGTTTTAACAAAGTTCTTCGTAACATCCGTTTGTAATTGCATACAAACTTGAATTTAACTAAAATGCTATATTTTAAACTGATACAAGCATGATAAAAAATATGTGAGGATGCAACTTGTTTGACATAGTTTAACAAATACCTGGCTGAATATTACTAATTCCTAGAAAAATAAATTTATTGGTTTGTTGTGTTATGCATATTAAACTATACAACCTTTCCTAGATAATTATGATTTTTGAGCTATTTTAATTATTGTAAGGCATACGCCAGAAACAAAATCATAAATGTAAAGAGTGGGGCGCATAGGCCCCACGCGGCCTGAACGGGAAGTCTGCAAAAAATGGTCTGGCAGAGAACGTGTTAAAGTTTTGTGGAAATTGAAGTTAAAAACAAATTTTAGCTGAAAAATATTTAAAATTCTCATATATTCCAGGCCTTTCTTTTCTTAGAAAAGATAAATTGTTTTGGAAAGAGGAAAATCTGAACTACAAGAAATAACAATTTTAAAAAATTGCCAATGTGGTCGATAACCAGTGTTTTTAACGTAGTCGATACCATAAGATTATTCAAGTTTTACTCTAACCCATTTGAAATAAAATCATTATTTTAACAATCCAATTATCTCTTTAGAACTGTTACGTATTTTGAAACAGTCACTTTTAACCTATATCTTCATTTGCGTTTCTTCCATCTCTTTAAGGAGTTTTATGATCCAATACCTTGGCATTAACGTCCGAAATGAAGTTATGGATGGTTTTTATCTCCTTTATTGGTTTATGACTCGTCCATCTAACTAGAAATTCTCTTCAGCTGACAGTTCACAGAAGAAAAAAGAAACAAATGTCAAATTCTCTTTGACAGGAACTTTAGGGTTAGTAGAATTCGCTTTCGTGAAATTGACTTTGTTTTGCCCCTTTATATCGAATGCTTTATGCATCTGAATATTTTAGCATTCCGATAATGGCTCACAAAAATGATAGAAACATTTAACATTCATCAAATCCAATATGTTAAGTCGTTCAATAATTCAAACTATCTTTAAGAAACGACTATAATTGAACTATTTTTTTAATTTTAAAGTATTACATAGATTTTAGAGTATTGATTCGTTCCGACATAACAGCTACATTCGTTTAAGAAAACTTCCGACTTGATATCATGCGTTTCATACTTGTTTAAACGCATGTTTTTACAATATTCCATTTTAACGCATTATAGCGTTAAAATGGAATATTATAACGCATTATAGCGTTAAATGCTGTTGCTACAGTCGCATGCAGCATTAGTCATGTGATAGTTAATTCCCTTAGTTGAATTATTACATTTCATTTAAAGCACAAATTACAAATTTTTGAAACATATTTTCGAGCTTCGACATGAGAACCCCGTTTTCTGGATTGCACTGTAAATTCAACTATCTAGAACCCTTCCTAGTAGATGTTTGCTTTAGTTATATGATATCCCGCTTTTGTAAAGCAACTCTAAAGCTGGGGTCCCGCTCTGGGCAGTTTCACAGATTTGATCATAAATCAGACCTCCCACCCACTGGGGGACCACACTCCCCCATAGCCAGGAGGATGCGTTTCCCCTTTCGCCCCCTCTTGGTCTCTGATGACCCGTCGACTTACCGACATCTTGTCGGTAAGTCGACGGGTCATCAAAGGGACCAGAAAACCGCAAGAGCTGTCAACGGGCGGCACGTGGCTCGTCTGCAGACGGGGTATAGGCCGTGTAAACGGCCCTTAAGGCTTTTTCGGGATGGTCCTCGTAATTTTGAAGATCGGTCAGAAGACAAGAATGGTTGGCAACCTCTCAAACTTCCGCACTACACCATCAGCAAGACCTTTGTTCTCCCCCGTCACACAGATTTAATGTTTACCAGTCCCGTCTACATGGGGCTCATAGTGGAATTGGATCTCGAATCTGAAACAATCCTGATCTGAAGTCGAGATCCTACCATCAGGCCATGGCTGCCATCACTTTCTCGTTGAAACTTCTTGAAGAACTGATGGATTCATATTTATAATTAAATTATTAATTATTGATAAATGGTTGGGAAAAACAAATGTAAACCAATTCCTGCAAATAAAAATCATTTGATTTTCCACAAATATTAAGGACTAGCTGGTATATGGCACGTTGCTACAGCAGAAGAAATATCGTTTGGTATTTGTAATAGTTATCTTGTTTAATTAAGAATGATTACAATTATGATATTTTCTTATCAACAGTGAATGCATTCATCGAAATGGAAGGAGATATAAAGAAGACGCATAGTATTTATTCTATTTTTATTATTCTAGTCTACAAACAAATATTCCTTTTTATGTATTAGATTTGTTTATTCTTTGAGAATTGTAAAGCTTGGTGTTCTTTCAGAATGGTATAATAAAAGAAACCATTAATTGTATGTCGTGATTCGTTTAATATTCAATCAGAATCCTCAAGTTTAATGTTAAAAATGTGATTTTTTTTAAATTGATTATATATTTTTTAATTGATTAAACGTATAAAATATATATCATAAAATCTGTAATCTAATTGAAAAGATAATTCTTTAATATCCAATATGGTGAAAAATTATTTGTACCGTAATATTTTCGTAAATTATTGCAAAAAATGCTAATATTTTATTAAATGTTAGTTAAAATTTCAAACATACAGGAAGGGTCTCCTAAAACTTGCTCGCACACACTAATAAAGCTATTAACTGAGAGAAAGACTTGCATTGCCTTTACGTATAATGGCTCCGAGATGTTTACGTTTAGCTTGAATGTAGCATCTTTAAAGAATTTATTGTGTCTCCTTAATAAGCTATTTGGTGGTTAAACTATGGTTAATAGATGCAATAAATAGATTGGAAAATATTTTTTTTATTCTTTAGATGATTGTATTACGCCTGTAACTTTAGTGTAAGGGGAAGCAATATGTTGTCGAAGTTTTATCGGAATCGGATGAAAGGTACGGCGGCGAATAAGGGACATACATTTTTTTATACATAGGTAGTAAAAAAATCTGATAAAGAATGAGATGAAATTTCCAGAAAACATCCACCGTTTCTCAAAGCGAGTTATGCATAGTCACTTGCACTAAGAAAGACGGGAAACGTATTCCAAAATACTTTAGTCAAAAATCGCCAACGGAGACATTTCGAAGTAATACAAATTATGCTGTTGATCTTCATACTTAAGTTTCACACAAAACGTTACGTTAAATCATCAAGAATTTAATTCTTTAAATTTCTTTTTAAACATAAAATTTGTTAAGTTAAAAAATATTGAGTGCTCCCGAAACTTTTGCTTCAATATTTAGGGATATTTTTTGAAGATCATGACATCACATTACTCCACGCATTAGAAGTTACCTTTGTTTTGTTTTTTTTATTCATTAATAATTTATTTATTCTTATATTTCTTGATATAGGAATTTTTTGCTTAAAAATTTGTTGTCTCTGTGCCTTTTTTATTAATTAAAATTTCAAACAATTTCTTCAGTTATAATTAGCTTCTATTTTTGCTCTACGAATTTCAATTGATTCTTAATCAGAGTAAAATCTATTATTTCCCCCCCCCCCTCCACTTAATTTAAAGAAATGTTAAAAATCCTGTCATAAAATTTACGTTGATATTTTTAAAAACAAATAAATTGTCTTGTTTATTGAATATTTTAAAATGCAGAATAAGAATTATTCCATGGAATTATTTTCGAAATTCGGAAACTTATTAAGCATTATAAATTCAAATGTTTAATTGCTTTTGAAACATCACGCTTTTAATCAAAATACCAAAATGTTAATTTACAGAATTGAGTTATGTATTCAAAACTAGGTTTATTTAGTGTGCCAAAATATACAGTACTAGCATATCTCAAACTCGTGGTTGTGTTTGACGATGATTTAGTTCCAGTTACAAGTGTTCGCATCACGGAAAAGGAAGTTATGTTGTGCAGTTGTTGGAAAGGGTTCCCTTGACGGTGGAAAAGTATCTATAGTTAAGCTTTATTTCCGCTCATACAGAAGCAATCTTGAAGATGGATTGAGTTTGAAATAAAGGTGGCAGAACAATTTCAAAAAAAAAAAATTGATAAGACTTTACCAAGAATATTGCAGTTTGCTGCTTATTGTAAAGAAATTTCTTCTTTCAGGTAGTGTAGCGAGTTAAAGGAGAGAATATTAAACTGAATATCCACCAAGCGCTGTGCCTGAAATACTCGAGAAATTCGTCTCTTTTTACAGGAGTCTGCTGCAAACTTTATTTCAGGATGTGCTTGAGAATCTACGTGAACGATATGAACACTATCTACACTTTGAACCCTTACATTACGCATACCGTGGTAAATCAACACTAATAGTGTTTATGCATGTTAATTTCTTTTGGGAAAACAAACTCACAGCTGACAAAGCAATTTTTTCAAAACTTTTCATTTGAGTATTATATATTTTGGTGCATACTGTATTTGAAACAACTTAATTTCAATAAATATAACTATGACGGTGAGTGATGGGGGAAGACATCTCCTTATATGAAGACCTTTATAGATAGAATTTCTATAATGAGAAGCACTAATAATTTTTGTACGGTAATTATTCTCGAAATAAAAAAAGAATGCAGGAACGCTTTTTTTTTATTGATCAGGAAATTGTGAACCATACAGACGAAGAATTATTGAATTACCTTACATTTATTTATGTGAAGCACTCAAAAACATGTTACTTTTAAAATTTTCGAACTAAAATAAAATTCCCTCTCTAATTTTTTAAATGGTGAAACAATGATACCCATAAGAATTTATTTTATTTTTGCCTCTAGCCATCCTTATCTGATCATTATTCATTGTCACAGCTCATCTCATAATTTATTTTCTTGGTGATTAATTTCATAAAATATGTATAGAAGGAAGCATACTGCCCCTTTAAATTTAATATAAACGAAAGAAAAGTATAATTTAGCCAGTCGGAGGGAAAGTGATTGGATGATAAAGTTTCTTTCACAGTGAAAGCAGTAATAGTTCAGTGATATTAACATCTCGCTTTTTAAATGAAAAAAGGAAAGCGAGCCTCTTAAATAACAATTTCCTTTTAAATATATGTAGAGGGAAAGGGAAAAAGGTTGACAAAAATAGAGCGGCCATGTAGTAAGGCATTTATTTTTATATCCTTAAAAGCGTTTCTTACATCAGCTGCGATTAAGAGCATTCTAAACACATTTTCTTCGAAAGGCATTTTCTATTTATCTTAAGCCGTACATTTACTATAAATTCTTCTCCTGTCATATTTCTTACAGAAGTCAGTTTCTTCAAATTCTACCAGACGTTATATAAAATGATATCTTCCATTTTTTCATCCAAATTTTCCAAACTTATCGCGAAGTTTTCAGATGATAGCCATGTTTATCGCCAAAATCAGACTACTGATCCTCTAACGCTTTAGCACTTATCGGAGCTATCCGTGAAATAGTCTTTCTTACTATGGAAATTACTGCCTCATGGCAATGATAATCGTCATGGTTATAGATTGTTTCAAAAATTATGTTAAGGAGTTTTTATTCTCTTATAATAAATTAATCATTATCTAAAATGATAAATAGATCTAGAGTTTAAAATCCAACTTCTCTAAGCTTCCCCCCCGAATTGAGAATTGCTGGTTAAAAACAAATGAGTATTTTCCCATTAAAATGGCCCCGAAAAAGGTCAAAATCTTGACAGTAAGCAATCACTAATTTCTGTTCTGAATGTTGCCATTAAATGAATAAACTTCTCGCCAAAGAAGAAATACAATAAATCTAAAAGCCTTTGACTGATCGATGAAAAACTGCTTTCAAGCATTCATACATTATCTTCGTTTACATTTCCTCATTTACAAATCATTCATTTGATAGGTAAGTAACAGAAAAATAACATTTCACGCAAATTTCGTCAACAACAACTGCATCGCAAATGATAAAATACGAATAAGCTTAATCGTTTCATTGATTGGTTTCATTTCAATTGTTCATTGAAATGAATCAATTGAGTGTTCCCTCCCTGTAACTTTCAAGGTCCTATACCCTTTCGGGTAGTCGTGGGGTAGACCAAGATCACACAGTGTATACGACGCGTATGCCATTTTAATGCAGTCGATGCCCATTTTTTGTCTAAAAACAAAACAAAAAATCTGCTTTAATTATTTATTGCAAAGTTTGTTAGACAGCTTATTATGTTTGAAGTGTAAATGCGTCATCGCTTAATTTTAAAAGGGGTACTTGAGTGACTTTAAAAAATAAATTTCACAGTTAATTAGTTAATCCTATCATTATAAAAGAACTCGGCAGTTTCGATAAGTGTTCACATCCAAACGATGATTAAAAGTTTGGATATATTAAATATTGCATTTTGAAATTTCGCGAGGCTTTTATTTTCACTTCTTAAACGGTGGTTATGCATTCAAACCAGGGAGAGGACGATACTTGAACTGCCATTCCATCTGCAAAATTCTCAAGTATGCCTACGAAAAAATATTCGACTTTTTAAAATTAAATTTAAAAAATTAAGTACTCATCGCACCATGTCACTAGATGTTAAACCTACGGAACTGTGGTATAAATCCACTTGCGACACCAGACATCAAAACAAAAATATATTATGAACTTATATTGCGATGCAATGAAGAGATTGTTAAAAATGTTTATGAAATAACAGAAGTCTTGGTAAACAAACAGTTATTCTTAAGAGAGCTTTAATATTAAGAACTGTTAAGAAACGGCATTCATTAACAATTAAAAGCAATATTCAATCCAAATATTAATTTGATATTTGAATTCAATCAAGAATTTCTTGAAAAGAAATAAAACAGATTCTATCATTATGTAAAATACAGTCAAATTGAATTAAAGTGTAATAGTAAATAGTAGCTTTATAAATTTTTCAGTTTGCCAAATTGATTGCGAAATATTCAGCTATTTTTAAAACACTTCTGAAAATTACGTTTAATATTTGAAAGAGATTCTCTACAATGGTGTCATTCATTTTATATAATTAAATAAGGTTTAACTTATTTTTAGTGAAATCACAATAAATTTTCAATAACATGTTTTTTAACCTATAAAATTCAGATTTGGAATATTTTAAACTAAAATGATAAAAATAACAGAAATTAACAGAAACAGAATAATAGAAATAATTGGGAAAATAAAATAGAAATAGTTGGGAGAAATTTCAGTTTTATGTTTCGGTGAAAATGGAAGTTATAAATATTTCTCTTTTCCTCAGGATACGAAATGCAAATAAGCAAGTTGTTAAACATTTTGATCATCATGATAAACATTCGGAACTAAAAAGGTATCCCTTTTATATGTTTCATGAAACTGAACAATTCTGCACGTTTTGATTTGATTAGGTTTTTTCTATGGCGCAAGAGCCATGATGTTGACCGTACTGCGCCAAACAATGGGCAAAATGATATTACTTTAAAACAACCACCGAAGGGAATACGAGGAAAAGCTAAAATGCAATCAAAATTCAAATAAATGGATAAAACTTTATGGATTTAAAAAAAAAATCAAAGAGTTGGAGATGAGGTATCTTATAAAGCAGAAAAGATAATGAAGGGCAAGACTTTTGAAAAAAGTGTAAACGCTGGGCATTGAAGTTTGGGCATTACGATAAAATATGCTGCACAGACATTTCACAATTACATCGCGAACACAGTGGTGGTTATTTACCTAACAAATGAATATGACTGACTCTAGTGCGCCCAATTCTTAAACGTGTCGCAACAGTATCTGCTTTTCTGTTCGCTAATGAGGGCCAGGGTTGCACATGGGGTTTGATCATATGAAGTTTGTTGTTTATCTCCAGGTCCCATTGTCTCTGCCATTTAGAATAAAGAAGCATTTGAATGTTTCTTTATGTCGTTCACAGGGATATTGGTGGCAATTGAATGAGTCGTCGATTTAGTACCCTTGTCTGCCTAAAATTCCAATATGGGAAATTAAGCCTGAAGACGGTTCATGTAAAAAGAAAGTCATACAATACTAATATGTAAAATTCATAAAACATCTGAATCGAGGATATTAAATTTCGCTTGGTTTTCGAAACAAAAGAATTTTTCGATAAAAAAAAAATTCTAAAGATTTGTTTTACTTTTACTCCTATATACATTTATATTTGTCTCGGCCTAATCAATGCTTTAATGCAGCCACATTTATCCAGCCAAACTGTGCTGTCGGCAGGTCATATTTTTAAAGAATCAATTTTAAAAAATTTTAATTT
The DNA here is from genome assembly GCA_026543055.1 of Argiope trifasciata. Taxonomy (NCBI): domain Eukaryota; kingdom Metazoa; phylum Arthropoda; class Arachnida; order Araneae; family Araneidae; genus Argiope; species Argiope trifasciata. Next base: position 1,447,650 of record JAPMOQ010034798.1, read on the forward strand.
AAATTGACGAAATAATTCAACATATGCAAACATGCACATTGTACATAAAGTGCACACGTTGTTTCAATGACCATCAAAGTGAAAATTTCAGTTCCACATTCTTTGCATTGGTATGTCCTAACATTGGAAATAGCACAATCTTGCATGCTAAAGTTAACCCCTTGCAGTGCCTTGGGAAGTACGCTTATTATAAAATTCATAAATCTTTGAAGTTATGTAGGTTGCGCAAGTACTGATAAATCTTTCAATGGAAAAAAGTTGCTTCAGTTTCTTATGTCACACAAAATGGTGTATTGACTTATTTATTAATTCATCAAATTAAATTTATCTAATAAGCCCAATGACTCCCTTTTCTTATGACGATATCAACTAAAACTAAAAATATTTTAATACGCCATACCTTAGAAAAAAATGGCCTTTTAAAGGGTTAAAGTGCTCTTGGAATCTGTTGGTTTGAATCCACCTATTTATAAAATTAAGAACATTTTGTAGAATTTTTGAGTGAATAGAAAAGAATATTTTAAATGTTATGGCGATGTTTCTTTAAATCGTCATATATGCTTAAGAGAAATAGATTGCCACATTACAAACATTTTTGTAAATCTACGACTGTAATTCTGTGAACGAATTTGTTTCCTTCATTAGGCAATTTGCTAATAATGCTCACTCTAAATAAAAAAAAAAAATCCCTATTTTACGATTATCACAATGCAGTTATAATTAACTTTGCGTGACAAAATTTTTTTGGAATTATTTAAAACACTGAACACTATTAAATACATCCATCAGCTACATGACAGAAATACTACTATTCAAACCGCTTTATAAAGCTTTTATTAAGAGTTATATTTCGTATATAGCCGCTTCTCAAATAAAAGGGTGCTTACGAAGAAGTGCATTCGAACTTTAAATACATGTTTTTATTAACATTCTTCATTCATAAACATTAAATGATATTTTAAACATTTTCTTGCTCATTTCAGGGCATTTGATCAAAAATGATTAACTCGTTTTAAAATTAAAATAATTATTTTAATGATACAGATTTCTCTATTTATACTTATAATAAAGCTCAGAGTGTGAATTTGCGTGCGTGAGTGCGTGTATTGGCACTCTATAGACATGACCGTTCAGTCCACAGCAACCAAATTTTTCAAATGTATACCTTGGAGGCTGGATATGTGCACCTTGGAGCGATTTTTCGAATTTCTAATTCGAATTTTAATTAAAAATTAAGCGATATTTTGGTGTTTTCTGGAGATAAATTTCAAAAGTATTGCAACTCAAAATTGATTTTTAAATCATACGGAAATTTAAAAAATATTTTCAATGATACTAATTTATCAGTCAACAAATTAAATTTATATTTTTAATTAGTTTTTAATTTAATTCGCCAAAAATAAAAATGAAACTGCACGAGGTTCAAAGAGGAAAATTAACATTTCTTTTAAACTCGATGCTCAAATAAGTTAGTTCAAAGCTCAAAATAAAGAAATCAGTTGACTAAATAGATTAAATATATATATTAGTACAATTTTCAGCACGTGTTTGTATGAAATTAAATATGAAATATATTTTCTAAAAAATAAACGCTACAAAAGTTCTGATTGCTTACAATATATTATTAATTACTAAATCAGTGTTATTTAAGGCGGATGTAATTTAACATATGCGAAATATCCAGAATAAGGGCCCAATCTATTCTGTAATCCTTAAAAATAACCATAATCTACAAACAAAATAGCCTAAATAAAGTAAATAATTATTTTACTTCAGTCAATAACGATCTGGTGAATTACAAATTCTCAATTTTTATATAGATTATGAATCCTCTTATTAAATATTCCTGAGACATTAATATTTTAAAGAAAAACGTTTCACTTTATTGTATTAAAACATATGAAAAGATGAATGTCTTTATTCCATAACAATGAACGATTATAGATTTTCCCATCGACCATCTAGAGGAAATTACGCCGTTCAGGAATTTTCCCAAAACTGAATATCAAAGGTAATGTAATTATTAATATCAAAAAATAATTATATTCAGAGCTGTATATCTCGGACACTTGATCGCATAAAAGATACTTTAACTAAATACGATTTATTTATTTATAGGCTGTATAAAATTTAGTTTTTATAATTGTTTTCAGGCATTTGTTTATTAATTGCTTTCAAATTCATCTCTTAAATCTTTTTGAAAGGTAAAACAATCTTATGATGAATCGGAGAAATTTGTAGTGAGTAATTCTTTGAAATATGGCATAAATTATAGAAAGGTTTTTGTGGCACTCATAAAATAACAATACTAAGGAATTCGATTTTCTGTCGTCAGACTTTAAAAAACATATGTCGAATTTCAGCAAATAAAATTATTCATTTACTAAAGTTTAATTTTAACCATTTGAAATTCCAATGTAAATCATATGACAGCTGATTAAAAATTAGAGCTATACAATGAAAAAATATTTTAAGAATTATATGATGAATTATGTGACCTTTGAAATTTGAAGCTAAAAATATTTTGCTAAAGAGGCAGTTAAGTGACAAATGTACATAAATATTTAATTGAAAATCTTAGAACATAAATTCTAGCGAACCAGCTAGTTGCCAAAGGCGGCTTATTTTTAATAATTTTCAGGAACATTTAAAATTCAATTAAATTATTTTCTTTAATACTGATATTCATAATACAATTGTGTGTTGCATTTCTTTAAGATTTAAATTCCTTTTTTTTTAAAAAATATAAAAGCATACGAATGAAGCCAAACACTCATAACAAATTGTTTCGGATTAGAAGCTCGAAACTGCTTTTCCTTCTAAATACGCATGTATAATTTCTTTTCAACAAAAAACCCTATTTCAGCATTTAAATTACCTAAATTCTGAGGCATTATAAAACAGTATCAACACGACAGAATATCAACGTTTAAATAGTCTTTACGATATCTTAATGCTAAATGCGGAGGCGAGGCAAATCCACTTAGGGAAGCAGAATTTATATTCACACAAAAAAGTTGAACTTAATAAAACTATTTATAGATGTTAAAGCTTTCAAATGATAAAGCATGCAAATATTCTCGGAATGGAGTGTCGAAGGCTTTAAACAGCTTAGAAAAGCGTGTATCTGGGTTTTTTTTTTTTTTTTTTTTTTACATCTCTTGTATGGAGCATACAAAAAGTAATAAATATCGATCTCAATACTATTATAAATAACTTTTCAGAAACTATATTCGAGTAAAAAATTGTTTATATTCTTTGGTTTGGTTTGTATTAAATTATGTTCATATTTACATATCAGTATTTTTGGAAGTGATAATTCAAATAAGAAGCAAGTCTTATTCTTGGATTTAGATATATGGTTATACAAAAATTAATGTATTTATATTTAATTTTGAGTGAAATCCATGCGTGAGTAAATATCTGAATTAATTTTGTTTTTAATCATAATTCCAAAGATGGTACTTCTGAAATCAAGATAAATCTAAATGAAGTTCTAGTTCACCAAAGTGTTAAGAATTATAGATAGTATATTCTAGTTAATTTACGAGGAAGTAAGAATACGATTTAGCCTTTTTATCATAACTCACTAAGTTTACTTTATTAACGTCTCGTTAATAAACTAATATTTAAAATAATAAGCATACAACCTTGTAAGTCCCAATTTTACAACAACGCTATCATATTTTAGATAGTTTGGTTTGCTTGGTTGTTTTAAAATCCCATTTTAAAATAGCATTATGGCTATTTTAGGGCTGATTCATAATTTTGAAACGCGGTCAGATGACAAGGATGATACCCGAGCAGGAATTCCCTCTCTAAATTTCCACACCACAACAACGGAATTATGTTTCACCCTGACTGATTAAATGAGCACTAGATCAACTTTCACGATGGTTCTTCGGTGTAATCTGGTCTCGAACCTGAAATTCTCTGATTCTGAAGTCTACATCTTACCGCCAGGCCACGGCGCACGGCCTTGTAATACAGAACCATGGTCAGATGTAAAGGATTGAACCTGAACAAGTATCCTATTTTCAAGCTTATACATCTTAGCAATTGTGAGAAGCTTGATTCCAACAGATTTAAATGCAGCAGACCAGTTTACACACGGAACTGTGATAGAACCAGGTATCGAACCTGGAACCATTCGTTCCCTAAACCCAAAGTTGACTACCCTAATACACAATAACTATTTTATATTAGAAAAAACTACTTCAATTAATAAAATCACAAAATTATATGAAATAAAAGTTGTCATAATATCATATCAGTTGTAATAATATAAATATCAGTTGTTGAATATCATTAAGAAATTCCGCAGTAAAAGAACTGCTGTCGGATACACTTCAAAAATAATAAAATAACTAAAATAAAACTCCAAAATTGCTTAGAATCAACAAACCATTGATATTCTGGCCTAAAAATTTAAGTTAATTTCATTTCTAGCCAGTAAACAAAAAGTTTAACTCAAAAACACTCTTTTTATAATATTTCTTCGAAAATTTTCTCGGTTGTTGCCACCGCATTTAATAATAATCCCAAAAAATGAAGGCAGACATTTCTCAAATACAGGAAGTTCATTTCTGATATTTCTGCTGGAAAGCTGCGTCCAAATAATGTTTTCTCAGGAAAAGTTTTGAAACAAACTCAAATGAGCCGGAATGATTTATGGCAAGAATCCAAATAAATCGGTTTAGCACTATCGAGAATAGCTCGAACTTTTCTGGTTTAAAGTCCGATTTCCAAAAGTTACCTAATCGGATCACCAAAGCATAAATTTCATATGTATTTTCAAGTTGTTTCTATATTACAATGTGCAGGTAGTTGTTTCAGAAATTTTATATCATATTGCAAATTGCTAAACCGACAGGAAGAATATTTTGTAAAAAATAATCCAAAATAATTTACAAAGTTCTATTTCCACACGAATGTTTTAAATCATATTTCAAATTAAACAAATACTTATCTTAAAGAGTAGATCCATTAAACTTTCAAGGTGTGCAGAATAGTCAAAAATCAAAATGAAACGACAGTCCTCTTTTTATATATAAATATTTCGAATAGTCAAATTCATGAAAGTATTATAAATTTCTAAGAAATAAAGTGTGGCTCGTAAAAAATGTAATGACTAACTGTTCGACGAATATCTGTTTGGAAAAGTACAACATTTTGCGTTAAGACAATATTATTCATCGGCAGTAACAAGTAGTGACAATTTGCAGTTTAAGTTACAATTTTAGTAAAAACTCAAACATATTCTTAAATTTCGTGTTTAAAATATTTTGAAGCCAAGTAAAAAAAAAAAAAAATGCAAGATTATTAATAATTATAAAAACCAGCATACAATATGGTATGCTGGTGCTACAATATGGTATGTCATTTTAAATGTATAGTTTTGCTGTATTAGCCACACAGTTTTTATGTTTCTTCTAGCTCATATTCAAAAATTGTATGCTAGTTTAAATAAATAAGTAAAGGTCATTATGGAAATACAAAAATATTTCATTTGAACACGTTCATCTTATCCATACTCTGTGCTTGAAGCGCATACTCGTCATTGCAGAATTTTTGTGACACAATTTAATCGACACAATAACAATGATTTCTAAACAGTTAACTGGTTAATATATAAAAATAAAAGGATAACTTAAAAGATAAATATAATTGAATTAAAAGTGACTGGAAAGGGAAATGAACTGAAGTTATCGGCATAGTTAAATTTTTAATGTTTTAAAATTGATGAAAAATTAAAAAACATTTGCTATTTTTTATACGCCCGAAATTCACCTATAAGCCAGCGGTGAAAGTTTGGATGATCAGCCAATAGGATGTCATCCAAACTTTCTCGCACACTCTCAAATAAAAAGTGTTACCTCCCATCCCCCCCAAAAAAATCCTCTCCTTGGATAAAATAGAAAACCTTTCGCATTGGACTGGTGTAGAATAATTACTAAATATACCTTTGAAAGTAAGTTTAACATTTTTATTGAATCTAACGAGTTGTCTTTGGTGATTACTCCTTAACAGGCAGTTAATAGCATCCGAAAACAGAATTTGTAATTTAAACATGTTTTCCCCTACTGACCGTCGCCAAAATTTGATGCAAATGTATTTGCAGTCGTTAAATAACATGCCAAATTTGATATATTTACGTCATTGCGCTTTGAATTATCGCACTTGGACTTCTGAACGTGCAGACATTCAATCTATAACTGGATTTGGCTCAAAATTTGGTGTGCGTTTACACTTTCGATACAACACTTGTTTATCAAACTTTATCCTTCTAGATCTTTGTTTTGTACTTATATTCGAAAAATCGGACAGACTTCTGAACGGAATTTGTTCAAAAATAAGCAGAAATCTAAAAATTTGGTGTAAAGATCCTATAAATAATTTCATCTATCTTGCCAAAAACATTTTCGAATTATCTTTGCCACAGATAGGCAGGAGCACATGAGGCAAAAATAGTATGTTTTTTTTTTTAATTCAACTAAAGCTGAAAGAATTATCGAATTCCTGTGTTTAAATAATTTGATGATTACAATACTTTTTTTAAAATTTGTGGACGACAATGTAGAAAAGGTACGAGTTTTCAAATCAAAAATTTATTTGTTTGCGATAGCAATAAAAGATAAGCATTTGCAATCCATTTTTTAAAAAAGCATTTATTTTAAAATGACTTAAGCGAGTAAATCGATCATCTTTCTCATGGAAAAATCATTTTCATGAATTGTTGACAAATGTGGCGCTTTTCTCTCATTTTTATGCATTTCGCCAGAAGAACTAAATACTAAAAAACATACGAAATGAATAGAAAAATCAGCATTTTCTGTTAAGCAGAGCAAATAAACAAAACGCTCGAAAAGTGAAGGCAAATTATCAGGGGGAATTTGATGCAGAATGTTTTTTGAACTCAAGAGTCTCAAATGCAATCGGATGCTTCAGGTATTCGGAATGAATTCTATCATACTAAGCAAATATTTACCAAAGCAATGGATATGATTCAGAAACTATTTTTTATGTAGTATATGTTTCCATTGAAACGGAACTACAAACTCATTTCTTTTGCAAATATCGAAATACCAAAAATGCCCATGATGATGCATTCTATAAAAAATTGGTTCCATTTGATTTAGGAATTATCTGAGAAGTTTTCGCAAATGGAAAGGAATTTAAAAGAAATTTTATGAAAGATAAAACAAAGCGTGGCTTAAATTAGTGTTTGTTCTAAGATTTCAGATAAGTGAATAGATTTGTTGAGCGTAGGAAAATCATGTAAGGAAAGGAAAGGAAAGCGAGGTGTGAAAATATAAAAGGAATCTAAAAGATTTTGAAGTGCATGCAATTTTTTTTTATATTTTGATTTATTTTTTCCTTTAGTTTGGCATGCATATTCACGTGTTTTTTTTTTAATCTAAATTTTATATTTACCGGAATTTTATTTTTATCTCAAAAGATATGAAGATGTCTATATGAGATTTTATTCTGATGATCAAATCAAAGAAATATCAAAAAATCCAAGACTAATGAGCTTTCAAATTAGTAATTTTAAAAACCGATAGTTAAAATTTAAATTTATCATCCCTAAGTTACCTACAAGCTTTATATTGCCTCCACAAATAAAGATATTTTGAGAAGATTTAGAGTAAAAAATTCCAAATCATCTTTACATAAATGCTCCAAGCAGTAAGTTAAGAATGTTTACATAAACACTTTATAGCAATGTTCAAAAGCGTTGAAAACTAAAATCTCTAAGAATCGAACATAAATTTGAGAACTACAGTGGTTATCTGAATAGATGTATTTATATTATTTGTTCTATACTCTCGCGAGGATTTTCGAATCGTGATCATATACTGTGAATTTCGAAGGAATGCGGTCTTGAATTTTTGATCGGGATACTGAAAAATTTATCATCAAGCTATTGATTCTACATACACATTCTTGATTCTCAAAAAATACAGAGCTAGACTCATATAATTTCCTTGAAACTTTCAATGTTACTATATCATTGTCTTGGTAATAAGTTATTTTATTGCTTACAATAAATTCCTTTGAATTTTTGTAAATATTTTTATTTATTCTATTTTTTCCAAGACATAAAATATAGAAAAATATATAAACTACCAAGAAATAAAATATAGACATTGTAAGAATCTAATACATTAAAATTCATAATATTATTCATTCAATACCATCAATGTAGATTTTCCTTTAATCATTTTAAACATTTAATAGCAGAACATGTATCCGTTAGAAAAAGTAACATCAATTTTGATATTTTCAACATAACTGAACTGCAACTTTTGTTATTGTTGTTGTTTCTTATGGTATTTGTCATAGACAAGTCCGCTAACTAAGTCAGCGATTTTAAGCCGAAATTTTTGCGTCTAGTTTTTCAGTAACGCCATCTACGGTCAAGAGTACGTCTTGGCTACTCACGCGTCAAAACCCTTTTCACGGGGCGAACTTCATGTATTTCATTCATTCACCCACAGATCGTAATTCAGGCCTGAACCGGAGAATGGCTACCTCAGATTCAGTACCCCCATTGGTATAACTCTCGACATGGTAGAAAAATTAATTCTTATATTCTTCGTCGTTCTTAAATATTCTTCGTATTTCTAGAAGAACTCTCACTGAACATTTATAATTGTGATGAATATCAACTTTCAGCTGTTAAGTTTGATTTCCAATTTTAAAAAATGACTGTAGTTGGTTTTGTTTACTTTTAACACACCTGCAAACCTGGATATTCATTTATAATCATAATCTATATTAAGAAAACAGACTAGACTACCAGCAATTTAACGTTCGTTATTGCAGATAATTTCAGGCCTTTTATTCATGAAAAATAATTTTGGCTTAGGCTTAAAAGCTTCATTACATTTTATTTAAATTTCCAAATAGTAAAAGAAAAAGAATTTGCTATATTGACCATATAAATTCGATTTCCGGTAGATATAAATTGCAGTGTATGGGACGTATGGTTTACGAATCTAGTTGCAAAGATCTATAAGAGTCATTGCATGATATCAGTTTTAATGAGAGTTATGATGAATCAGCCAAAAAGTTCAAAATTACTATTCGTGGCGGCGGATAATTCATTTCGCTCTAGATATCCAAGCAGAGCGAAGGAAAATTTATGATTATGCTGCAGTATTTTAGGATTAAAAGTACTTATCCAAGCTGTTAAAGCAAAGATGTTAGAATAATCTTATATCCAATCAGTCTCTGATAACGAATATATCATTAAAACCAGAGGTGTGAAAATAAAAATAAAATTTTAAAAAATAAAAAAACAGCAATGCGAACTTAATTGCATTTTTAGAATAATATTTTTATATAAAAAAAACATGCATCCGCCCAAAATATTAAAATACGCAGAATTTTCTCTTTCTAGATATAACATGAGAAAAATTTTCATTATATAATTTCATTCACGTAGCTTTTCCAAAAATACAAACGGTATAAAACGATTTTTAAGACATGCCTAAAGCTATTTTATCTCTAAATTAATAATAGTTTCAAAAGAACAAAAATTCAATATATGCATTCTATGAAGTTACTCGGTGGTAAATAAATTATTTGAAATGCAATATTTTCATTCAGTAAGAATGTTGATATCACCAAATAATAATAAAAACAATGATCACTAAAGATTAATCATCTAATAAAACAATATTTTCAATGTATTTTATTAGTTAAAAAGCTTATCATACTTAACGAACCAATAAACATCGTTTTAATTTGAACAAAAAACATTTAATTTACTACCTTCCTGGTATTTTATAGCATTAGCCCTTTTCAAGAAAATCTATTCAGCGATTTCTATAGTATGTAAAGCATAAGTCAGTTCTGACCTGTATATCAAACATGTAAATAATTTTAGTTACTGTACGCTTTAGAAATAATTTCCTGGAACTCAGGCTTCACATTAATTTCCGAGTCGCAAGGTCCATGGAATCAAAACACTCAATTGAACAAATTCCTTTCTAAAACTGTATCAGTCCAAAATACTTTATCATGCTGAAGCCTTCCTGCTTTGCTTTTCAATACGATCCACTGCATTGCTCCTCCTTATCCCACGTTTTCCACAAGTTGGGAATCGGTTCATTTGCTATTTCGTCCCCCATTTTTCGCGGTATTTTGCGATTAAAATTTTTTTATTATATCTTATTACTATCGCGTAATATATTGTATCAGTTCTCTTGGAAAAATACTTAAACTTGTTTGCAAATATTCCGTCTAAATAGTGATTTAAAAAAATTACGCAGAGTGTTAAACGGAAAGAATAAAAATCTGAAGAATTTTCGAGCCTGTTTCTTTACATATTGCTATGTATTTCATCAGATTCGCTTGTAGTGGATGAATGGCGTGAAAAGACAATCAGCAAGCCTCAGTAAAAACCAACGATGGCGTTTACAAACACAAAGAACAGGAACAAGCAGATGGCAAATATTTACAGTCGAGACAAACATAGGACAGCATGCAGAAGCACCCAACAGTAAACAGTTGCCCAAACGTAGTAATCGATTACAGTACAAAAAGTACCCAGACAGAATCCAGTGCAAGGGGAGATCTTAGGAGCTTCACTCTACAGTCTCTCCAGAGAGCTGAACTTCCAGCTGTCCTTGTATCAAGCACTTCCACATGACTGGCGACCCCACACACAACACGACATTTCTTCCACAGTCAACAACAGGACTAGGCACATAAAAGTTCAGCAATATCTTGAGCCTACACAACACTGGCACTTTTCCTCTGCTTCGCTATCCTCTTGAAGACTCGTCACTTGCTTAATACTCCAAGTATGCTTCAATTCATCCTGAAGCTTGTACTACCCGCTTTTTATAGTTCGCGGGAGATGCAGTAAGAAGGTTATGGGCATACCACAGTTCCTATAAATGGATCGTTGAAATTCTCGAAATTTTCAGCGTTATCCATTTTGTTACCAAAGTCGCCAAATTCATCGCCAAGTCAACAAATGGTTGTCAAGTTTGTTACCAAGCTCTGGAATCACTGGCTCGGCATCCGAGCAGCATCCAATACATATGACTATAAATCGGTCTTTCCCGTGATAGAGCTAACCGTGCTGGGAAGCAACATTACAAGTTTGTAGCAATATATGAATATATAATGTGCAAAATATCTATCTCTGAAATGCTATGTAATAAAGACATTTACAGAATTATTGAATCCTTCAAACTTAAATTCTACGTAGATGCAAATGATTCTTTTTATCTATACTTTTAGAACATCATTTCTTCAATCTCCAATTCTAAAATATCGTTCCCGCTTATTAAAGCATAAATGTCAAGTTCTTGATTTTAAAATGTTAAGAGATTTTCAACTTATTTTGTGGCTTGCTTATTAAAATTTTTCTGCGAAATTTTAACAATCCTGTTCTTTCCCCGGTGGAATAACTGTCAGTCTTTTGAGAGTAAAAAGGAAATTGTAGACTGTTATAGTCCCTAGATGGGTCGAGATTAATTATAATTCACACTTAATATGCTGCTACTTTCCACCATCTCAAGAAATATCATTTCCTAATGAATATTCAAAGAAATTCTGTCAATTTTACAGGTATTCCGTTATGCATATTCATCGAATTCATCAACATAACAGACACAGCTGACAAAAATATTTTCAACTACATCATACATCATTCCAACATAATTAAAGCTTTCAAAATTTCAGATACGTGCTTAGAAACAATTTCATTCAAATGGTAATCCCAATACGTTTTCGTATCCTTTTCATGGCTGTAAAATTTAATTCTACTGTTCTGAAAAGTTTCGAAAATAAATATAAAAGACAAGTTCTTTATCTTCATATTCCTTAATGAATTTGCTTTAGATATAAAAAGAGTATGTAATGATTGAGATATATGATGAGTATAAGTTATATTCAATTTTCTTTCCAGTAAAAAAAAGTAATCG
>JAPMOQ010034798.1:1459604-1478606 GCA_026543055.1 Argiope trifasciata
TGTTGTCTAGTTCTTGTAAAGGAATGAATTGTCGCATCTATTTGTTCAAAAATTACTTATCCGTTTTCAGGCAAGCCATCAATGTTTGATACTGTTTTGAAAACATTAAATTTAAGCTAGACTTTTGAGAAACCTGTATGTTACAAAAAATCTACATACAACATTTTTCAAAATAATCCACATAATTACCTGGATTTACATATTTTTTTATTTAACCTGTAATCAGTTCTCTATGATAAACGATTTTTTTAAATTCAAAACAAATAATCATGCATTTAAGAGTTCTATTTTTAAAATAAAAAAATATTAAAAATATTTTACTTGAATGTTAACATTCTTACATAAGATATTAAAAATATTGTTGCTAAACTGCCCCCATTTTTTAAAAAATTGCCGAATACGAGAACAATTCTTTCGGTTTTTGTATATAATTTTAATGTTTAGTTCAAAAAATTCTGTATTGTTGCAGAATTATTCATGACAACATTTTTCAATAGTGGGAAATTATTTTCACATATTTTATCTCTGGAACAAGCTAAACAAATTGCCTGAACTAAGCCACATAGGCGATATATTCTTTTCCCATTTACATACATCTGAAATAACCCAGGCCGAAACACATTGCAAATTAACATTCACCAAAAGCGCAAGTAATCAATAGCATATCAACATAAAGTAATAATTAATACTTACGCCAAAGGTTAAGAATACTTCTCCATAAATCTTTAAATAAAATTGATAAAAATCTGGAATTGTCAACTTGGAAATTAAAAAGATAAAAAGAATCGGTTGATTCCGATAGTTAGAAGATTAAAGGGCAATGAAAAAAGATTCGAAGTTTAGTACATAATAAATAAAAGATATCTGTACATAACAGTTACAAAGTAAAAATATTTCCTACAATGACCAATATAATACAACAAAAGACACGAAACAATAGAATAATAACCAATAAGAATAGGAAACAATGTTTCTAATGTAACAGTAGAAAAAAAATATGAAATACATTCAAAACTAAGATGTGTTTAGCTTATTAATTTTCTTTTCCTCTTATTTTCAGTAATAGATCAGTGCTATCCAACAGGTTCAAATAAGAAGGTATGTAAACATTGATGCTTGAAGACTGTTTCATTTTTATAAATATAATAGTTTATTAGGAAGTAATCTCAGTTTAGAATGATTTCATATTAACCAATCAGTTTGAGATTATTCTATCCACAAGCATTACATTTAGGAACTTAAATTTCCATTAGGATCGTATAAACAGCATATTTTCTTCTGTCTAGAAATATATTTAAAAAGTTTTCTATTAAAGTAAAAATAATTCAACTGATCATTTCAAATACTTTTATGTTGAAGTCACTTCTTGCTTCACAGAAAAAGACATTACTTTCGCTATAAACAAAAAATTATTCATTATGTTTATTGCGAAAGTAATGTAGCAAAGGAATTGAAAAATATTCCGGAATTAATCAGAATAGCTAAAAATCAATTCTTGTATAAAAAAAATATTAAAAGCTAGAAAAGTTTGTTCCTCAAAATTCTCGTATATTTTTTATTAAGAATGTTGATTATAATGCGTTATCAAAAATTATGCAATAAGACATCGGTATTACATTACATTGTATTGTATGTTACGTAATTAAGAAAAAGGATGCTGACATCAATCTTCAATTCAACTAAATTATAAATATTTTATACATACATGCACGTATGCATTCATTCATTCATTCGCCTTTGAATGTCTGACTTTTGAAGATTGCACCATAAACTGAAAAAAAATTCTATACCTACAACAGACAAATAAATCATGAGATTGTATTTTAAAATTATGACATAATCCATAGGCGTTGCGTTTAAGTCGAAATTTAAATATTTCGTTCCATATTATCCTGTATAGCTCATAAAATAGTTTTATAGCATGAAGTACATCCTTATTTGTATGAAAGTTCACTGTACAAGAGCTATATACAAGATATTTAAACTAAATTGACGTTTCCGTGTATTTATTACAGTTTCATATAATTGTAATATATACTCTTGATATGTGACTTGAATGAACTATATTGAGCTATAATTCTCCCCAATTTCATGACAACAGGAATGGTTAGAATTGCACTTTGCTTGATTTAAACACCGTGCAGAAGGAGCAGAAACATTAAAAAAGCCGAATTTTAGTGGTGTAATCCATATTGTAACCAGATGTATAATTTTTATAGACATTGATATATAGATTTTTTTTAAATGTATATACATTTTTTGATTTAAACTATGTGAGTTTACTTTAAAGCATGTATGTTTTAAGTATGCTGCTTTTAAAAAAATAGGGAGAGGAAGCTTAGTAGCGATCCATTTCAAATATAAAAGTTCCGGTTTTATTTAAACGTCGGAGTTAAGAATTCTTGAAACATTTGCTTCTCGTGTTCACTAAGATTTTAATTTCAATATTTTATCTCCCGTTGCATAATAAGAAATTTTAAATCATACTCTAAACACTGAAAAAGTTATATTGTATAAAATGAATCAAAAAATGCTTAAACTAAAGTTTCGAAGATGCTATATTGTATTTCATTCGAGATTTCACAATAGTAGTAAAATTTCAGAATTCCAAACTATTAGGAAAGGATTGAAGCATCTATAATTAAATGCAATTATTTACAAATATAAAATACAAATTCCACAAAATGTATCAAAATAATCAGCTTCCCTTCAAAACTTTGTTTAAATATCATTCAAGGATCTATAAAGAGTAAACCGCATCTTGAAAACTGGATTATTGCATTCTAACTGTAAAAGGCCTTTTCTATTTCAAAGAGAATCTCTTAATTCAGAGAACATTTCAGCTGGTAGATATACTGATGGAGCATTAAATATTGCACTTATTCTCACAGAGCATTTATTTTTTAAATAGGTTTAGAAAACAAATTTATCAGGGATCAAAATATAAGAGACCGGTTCAAATCTAAAATAATATATTTAACAGAAAACGGGCAAATTTATCTATAAAAATAGTGGAAAACAAGTCCTAGAATTTCAAGCTGTGATAGAATCAGTATAATCTAAATAAACAAATATAATAATCTTTTTTAAAAGATCAAGTTATCGTGTATTTAAAATTTTCTACTCTGTCTAGTACCGCTTGTGACAGGAAGAAAATAATCGAAACTGTTTCCTTCAAAAGCAGTGGCAGAGCATGTCATATCTTTGTTTCCTGCAACCTCCCTCTGTCAATATAACAGAAAACGTACTAGAAGGATTTTGAAACTCTTCTTTTTATGCCAGAAGTTTCATTATCTTCATCTCAATTTTTGAAAGCTCAGTAGAGGGAAGAATTTTAAAACATTTAGGGAAAACACAGTCTCGAGATAAAATATAAATGCCAGGAAATTAATCTTCGTAACCGTAACTGTTTTCCTCGGCCCTCAAGCGGCCGCTGCTATGGACAATCAGTCCATGTCTTGGAAACGAGCGTGAAGCATGATGGTGTCCTCGAGTATTATTTAATGCATATATGTTAAATGTTGTTGTCCTAAATAGTTTTGTTCCCGTGTAAATCATCTCTTAATGTCATTAAATGTATAACTTAATTGGCATGATTTATTGATTTTAGTAGTCTATCCTTGACAGAAATTAAAATACCTTTCGGTCACAATTTTCTTCATTTGCTTATTAAACGTAAAATATATCCATATAATGCTACTTTTTTTAGCCTTATCCTAATAAAATCATTTTGTAGTTCCATTACTGCTAATGATTGACATAATAAACATGTTGACTGCTACTAACTTCATATTATTATGCCTTTGATCCCCACCTCTTTAATTGGATGAACTCTTCTACACCATATTATATAAAATATTTGCAACCAAAGAGTGATATCACCAACATTTTCTCGTATATTCACTTATTAAGGTTAATTTGTGTTTTAGACTATTGGTGGGTTTCATGCCAAGAAATTATATAAATATCAGCAAAGTAAAGGGAAATCATTTAAAATAACATTTAAAGAACTAAAATTTCTTGACCTTGCAGTTTTTGCAACACACGAAGTGGGTTATAAGTTCATACTTAAAAACATTCATAATAAATATGCAAATTCAGCCAAGCAACAAACAATTACAGTACGGAAGTACGCCATACTTCCGGTTATAAAATAACCGAACCAATTAGTTACTTCTTCGTGACCGACGTACTTGATTTGAATATCCAACTTGGACTTTACCGATAAAAAAGCTGACTATAAAAGCAATTGACATAGAACTAAATTTGATATATTGAAGTCATTAACGTTATCACATACATATTTCTGAAAGTACAGACCAACAATGTAAAACTCCTCGTTGTATTTGGCATAAAATTTGATTGGTATCTACAATACAGATGTTTTAATCTGTATAACAAATTATATTCATCTACCCATCATCGGTTTGTATGTATCGAGTTCGCTTTTATTTGGAGAGACAAATTTTTTTCTGAGCGTATTTTACTCAAACATTGAAAGACGTCTATAAATTTGGTGTGAAGATCATACACAAAATTTCAACCGTCAAGCTGAAAGCATTTGAGAATTATATTCGTCACAAATGAGCATTTTCAAAAATGCAGAGGTATAAAACCTAGAGATTTGTCAAATCGTCTTAAAGTTTTTGAACAATTACAGTACCTCATATGTCATCAAAAATAAAGTACAAATGTATAAAATATTGGCAAAAAAAGTTCCATCATAATGTATAGTAAAATATTAGATCTTCTTAAATCTCCATTCTCAAATTTCTACTATTAAAGTGCGATATTGTTTCACTCTAATAAACTACTCTCTGGCCCTTTCTTCAACAATCTTTCAAAAAAAAATCGTCCTCACTAGAATCTTTCTTTAAATGCCATTCAGTAATAAAAGGAGCATTTTTTTCAGAAACAGCATTTCCGATATGATATTGGAAAGCCGATTCCATAAAAT
Source organism: Argiope trifasciata (assembly GCA_026543055.1). Classification (NCBI taxonomy): domain Eukaryota; kingdom Metazoa; phylum Arthropoda; class Arachnida; order Araneae; family Araneidae; genus Argiope; species Argiope trifasciata. The sequence goes on from JAPMOQ010034798.1 coordinate 1,464,562, forward strand.
CCGTCTCTATAAAAGAAAAACTCCACTGAACTGGAAGGTCCGATATAACTTTGATAAGTATTGAAGTTAATAACTCAAGTACACTCTTGAGATGAAATCTTTGATACATATGTAATCGAATAGTAGAGGAAAAGGTTTATAACATTGTTTCAGTTTAGATTCCAAGTTGGAAAGTGTAGTAAGTTCTCTCGAAAACGATATCTTCCCGTTTTATAGAGTTCCAGAAGTATTTCAAGAAAACGTTTTAAATAACTTTCGCTGGTTTTTTTTTAATTTTGGATATAAAATATATTTGAAAAACAGCTAATGCGTAAATTCGGTGATTTTTAATCTTTCGAGGTTAAATTGTACAAATAAAAGGAAGAAATACAAAAAGTACAAACAGTACAAACAAAGTTATTAAAATGTTAACTTTTGAACAATATATTTTGTTTATTCCTTTTGGAAATATGTATATAACTGACATTTAACAGATTCTTCAAATCATTTTCAATTTGACTTACAAAAGAATTTTCATACTACATTTTTTAAATGTTAAATAATGTCTATTGAAATTGTAGAAAATTTTTCATAAATGAATTTGAACAAAAAAAAAATAACATTTAAATGTAGCATTTTAAGTAATATATATCGATAAATTTTACAATGATATAATTTTCTTGAAACCAATTTCGACATCAAAGTTATAAAAAATAATCACCATCCATAATGAAAATAACCCTAAAAATTATTATATTATATATATTAATGTTTTAATTAGCATCTTATAAAAAAGTTTTTAAAAGAGAAATAATCTTATAAAAGAATTTCCTTTCAGCAATTAAATAATTAAGTTTCCCCTTCTATTCCAAGTAAAAATAACGATATACGATAAATATGTTTAGTTAGAAAATTCAAAAATATTTATCTTATTAAACTCGTTACGCATTAAATATAAATCACCTATCCAGTAATTAATAGAAAATCTGCTTCATTTTTTTTCACAAAATGAAAGCAGATACTCCCATAATAAAATATATTATAGAAATTTATATGTTTATTATTGCGAAACCACAGATTTTCTATAATCATAAATGCATTTTTAAAAAACATTACACTTCAGAAATTGATTTAATAAATATAAATTATTCTCAGGTAAAACGTATCTGATAAAAAAAAACAAGATACGCATCTGATAAGAAATTTCAATACATTTAGTATGGGACAGGAAAATGTTTACTCAAATGTATTTAAAATTTTATTTCCCATCTTCGATTTCATTAATTAGATATTAATCAGTGGACACATTATCAAAACCCTACAACATTGACGAGAGTTATAACTAACACAGCTTCCATGATTTAAATATTTGACCTACGAATTTGCTTCCTAATTAAATCTCGCATCTCATTTGGGACATTTTTAATTCTTATTATAATGTAAACGCATTTGGGATACTGAACATTTTTAAAGTAATTTTTGATCTCTAAATTATTATATACTTTTCACTTAATACCAGGTTAAAAATTAAAAATTCAATAATTTGTTGCACGAATCCAATTCCTCCTTGTGTGTGAAGTGATTACCTAAAAAATCATTTATGTAATGAAACAATAAAATTTAATATATTCTTAATTATATTGAGATTATTAAAGCAATTAATCATTAAACCTTTGCTCTCAGAAAGATTATTCAATGTACAATTCTTCACTTCATTCATGGACCTGTGTACTACACCAAAAAAGAAATATTTGGAACAGTTTTAAATCGATTTCCTCTGAAAAATGAATCTACCTATTTCTAACATTATGTAGGTATTTTTAATAATCAAAATGAAAAAATAAAATGCTAAAATGATGCGCCGCCTTGAATGGTGACTAAAAGACATTCGAGTGCAAAGGATTAAGTACGCATTTGCGAAAACTGAATAGTTGAAAAAACGTTCCTCTGTTCGCGGTAAGTATTGTTTGAAAAAAAATACTATCACATTTATAAGTTGCTACTAAATCCTTGCTTTTAATTACTGATAAAGCCCATTTTTAAAATTTTAAATTCTATTAACTTTTGAATATATATCCATTTCACATTATTTCTAAGCTTAAACTTACCTCACTTCAATATCTTTCGATGTGCTCCAAAACCTTCCAATTTACATTCAGCAAACGTGGAGGCTAAGAAACCTAGCTACAGAATCCAATCCACTAGCATTGGTATGAAGTATCGAGACGGTAATTGCTAAAGCATTCAAAGTTCAACAACCACTACATGCTTACAATATCACCTACAGTTCGAATCTGTTGACCATGTCCATTTTTTTCGACCTTAGAGATGACTGCTAAAATTATCCTAAATTGTTGTTAAATGGCTAAGATATCAGTATTTTTAGCCCGCCATATTTAACGCAATTAAAAGATGGAAAATTACCCTAATGTCTAATTCATAGCATAGCGTATCAAAACCAGCAGCTTTCCCACTAGAACTGCTTAGCGTACGTATGAACATAGCGCAAGAACTAAGATGGGAGCAATAGAAACCTAATTCATAAACCGAAACTAACAAAAGGTTACAGTTAAGACTTGTCAGTTTGGATCTGAGAAATCTTTTCTAATTATACGGGAAAAGACGCGGGATTGACATGCCACAATAGTTGAAGGGGGCTGACTGAGCTTTAAATATTCAAAAGGAAAAAAAATATTTTTGTACTTTCTTTTCAGATGAACTGCATTTGATTCATTAAATCAATTATACAATGAAAAGCGTATTCATGACACTCAAGGTTCAAAAAATATGATTAGAAGGTAGGTCTAAAGATGCATTTTAGAAAATATTTTTTCCAATTTCGATTTCTATTTGATTTCTAAAAATTTTTTCCTCTCAAAAAAATTCCATTTTTACTTTCTCAAATTTAAATTACAGAGAAAATACAGTAATAGTGAAATAATTTGAAAACCGTAATTTTACTCAATCTTCGTAATTCAAAATGTCATACTTTAATGATTACTTTAATTAAAACATATAATAATAAAAAAAATATTTTTTTAAAAATAAATATAAATATTTTTGTTGGCTTCCATTCTAGAACTCGCAACCTGCAAAAAGAGTCGGATCTCGTCCTGCCGTTTTGTCCATCAGGCCACACGTCTCTGTGTTAGTGCTGCAGGCTAAGATTCGTAATTCGATTAATCTTTCGTGAGGAAGATCGAAATAAAGTCTCAATGATCTGAGGAAGTATTTTTAAAAATATTAAACTTGAAATTTTGACTAATAATCTCATTCTGAGCTCGATAGACACATTTTGATATTATGTATATTTTTCTCTATTTGACAGGTGGAAAACGTGACTCAAAAAGGCTTTGAGCTAGAACAGTAAAATGTGCATATGATCTTGATGCCAGATTTGTAAATATTAATCAAATTTTAAGCAAAATCTATCCAAAGGAATTCTATCTGTCAGACTGTTCAAGAATGTGATAAATAAACACGATAACTACAAAAGAAAAAGAGACAGATGGATAAAATTTGGTGCAAATATTTAATATCTGAATTATAGACACAATCAGATTTTCTATCAAAACGAGGTGGAACGTGTCTCTGGCTATACCTTCAGAAGCATTAAAAGCGATAATTCAAAATTTTAAATTTATGAAATTTTGTATATGATTCTGTGACTATAATTATAGTGTGATGCTAAATTTTGATTGTGACGAATATGGAAAAACACGCTTGAGACATAAATTCGTTTTTCGCATTCAAACCAAAGGTTAATATTTCGTAAATAATGTACGCCAATGCCATGCAAGGTGTTTTCTGCCTTATTCAATGCACTCAATTTTTTAAATGTGTTGGCAAGGATAACATCTTTATTAAAGAGTGTAAGAAAATTTTTGGACGCTGCTTCCACTGATTTTGAAGTTTAACGAAAACGCGTTTTTCAATATTTAGAAAATAAGCAGTAGAATATTCAAACACTTTATTTTCATCAAGAATACACAAATATACAGAATCGCATAATTCTAGTCTATCAAAAAGCGATTGAAGCTTCAATTAAAAGTTAACAAGCGAATATAAAAGAAATGTTTTAAAAAAATAATAATGGAGCAGCTTTCTTTAAAAGAATTTTTTTTTTGAAAATAATATTAAACAGATCTGAATAAGAAAGTAGAATTCATTTTGAAAAGAAGATTATAATTACATGCTGTCCATTATACACACTTAATAAAAACATTGCCTATAATAGACCTATATACAATATCTGATACTTTGGAAGAATTTTATTGAATTCTAATGCAAATGTTTTCAAGGAGATCAATAAAAAGTCCATGAAATGAATTTGGAAACAGTAAATTACTTGATTTTCTTCATGTTGGATTTACAAGAAAACCGAAAAAGTATTTGGAGGTGAACTTCTAAACCAATATTCAAAATCCTTGATAAAATGTAATTAAAAAATGAATCATATCTCTACAAAATTGATGTATGCACTTATAAATATGCAGATAAATTTCAAATGCAACATCTGAAATAGACATATTTTATTTAGTCAACTTATGATTCAAATATAGCATGTGAAATAGATGTGTTTTATCTGTTGTTTGCGCTAGTGTGACTAATGACAGCTTAGAAAACCAGCAGTTTGCATGTTCAAAACTAGATTCCAGGATGCTATCTTCCTTTTATTCGGGCAGATAATCTATGTTTAATCATTCTATTATTAATATAATGTAAAACTATGGAGCAAAGACACCGAATGTAAGTGCAAATGTATCTATTTGATCGGAATTCAGACACGAAAGGTTTCTCCTCTAAAATAACTCTCGCATATTTTCAAGCGAGATTATAAATTTTACTAAACTGTTCTAGCATAAGAAATATCAAACATATATTTTTTACAAAAGGAAAATATTCGAATAAAAGGAATACAAAAACGAATTTTTCACCAAGTGCGCGTAAACTGCAAAAAGAACATCTAAAATTTGAAACAAAAAAAAACTTAGTGAAAGGTTTCTCCTCTTTCTTACACAGCAAATATTAGAATTTCAGAAATGAAAAGAAAATCAACAAAGAAAGGGGGAAAGAAAAACCAAAGATCTTTTATCATGAATATTCTTTGCTAAGAGAAAAAAAATTCATTCTATTCATAACTATTATTTCGCACTTAATTCCCACAAATTAATGTTAAAGATGCAAAGTTAATATCTTTCTTAATTAAAACTAGGCCCTTAGTCAACAAAAAAGAAATATTTTAATACTATAGAAATATGAATATATATGGCGAATTAAAATCTATCTCTACATATAAAAACTTTCGTTGGCGGTAAAAAATAGTTAAAAAGTAATATTTTTTTATGAAATAAAAAAAATTTAGCAGGAATTTTTGTAGTCTATTAAACATGAAGAAAATCTAATCATTTGCAGCTGGTATATTCTTTGTTGAAAATTTGCCTTTGTTTACATATTATATAAGACATGCAATAATGCATATACTTTTATCATATAATTTTTAAAATTGGCTCGCACTAATCTGTAGCAGAAATGGGAATGTTTATCAGGGTATGATTTGGGAAAAATTCATGTTGTTGTTATTTAGGGCACTTTACAAGCCCGCTGACCGATCCGTAGCGACTTAAGCCCATTAAGCGTCTTTTTCAGTAGCGTCAACTAGGGCCAAGAGTACGACTTAGCTACTTCATGCTCCATATTCGCTTGCATGAATTGCCCCCTTTCTATAGGGGGCACATTCACAAACCATGGAGATAAGACACGGAAAAACAGCCGTAGCCCAAACCCGGGACGCCCAGAGGACGAGGAAGACGCGCCACCCCTATTCCATGATGCCAGCCGAAAAGTAGATGTGAAATGCATTCGAAAGTGAGAGATTTGTACTTTTGAATTTTTGAATGCTGAATAAGAAAATGTGCTCATTATCTCTTTAAAGTAATATGGATAAACAGCTGAAAATTCAAAATTAATCAAAAAAAAAGGAAAATATCATGCGATATTCTAATAATATGCAAATTTTTACATCGATAGTTTTATATCTCAATGAATGTAGCGTATCAATGAATATTTCAAACGAATGAAATAAATGAAAGGCGTTCAATCACCAAAACCTCTTGCAAACCTAAAATTTAACATGAAGCTTTAACTCACGTACGTCTAACTTTACCCTTTAGCTCCGCCTTTGCTTTATGACTCTTTGTAAGAATTTTATTTAAAAATACAACTTTTTCTACTTAATTACAAATAAATAACAAAATGATACAGAAACATTATTTAGATTGATGTTAGGTTTCTAACCAACATTTAATAGATTAAAGAGTTACAAAAAAACACAATTTCATTAATATAAAATTCTAAACTGGATTTTTTTTGAAAATGTAAACCTTTTAAGGGGTTTCGAATTTAAAATCCTTTGACATATGAATTTATTTGCTACCTAATTAGATGGCACGCTAATCATTATATTAATTCATATAATGAACAAGGAAATTTAAATAATAAAAAAGTTCGGCAATGAATCGTTTTTAAATGATTTTTTCATTTTAAATTATTTAGTTAATTCCTTTAATTGCAGATTTAAATTTTCAAATCAGTAATCCGATCCACGGGGCAGATTCATTGCAAAATAATTGGTTAAATAAATAATAAGAGGGCTTGCAAATTTCAGTTGTTCGAATTTCAAAGTCGAATACGCATTTAAATTTATATTTTTAATTCTGAACTATATACATATATATATATATATATATATATATATATATGATTTTACCACGCATGCAGGAGATTTCAGAATACTGCAATATTAGCAAATTTTTGATCGAATTACTTCTTGATACTACTTTCAACTATCGCAACATAAACAATCGACACCTATTGTCTCAAATTTGACTAAACCTACTACTTGGATGTAGAAATTGTGCCCCAAATTTTATTCCCCTAGCAGGTTGTGAATTCAGTTACCCTTCTTCTTGCATAAAGCCGACCACCAAGCCACCACTGAACGTAGCAGTATTGACAGGATTAATTCAGTTACCATAAATGGGTACAGAGAGATAACAGTGATATACACAGTGACATTGAAATGAGATGCCTTCTGAAAATATCAATGACTTTTTTTTTCTTACGTTTTCAATATTTTGGCCTTTTTCTTTGTTCACATCGTATTCTAGAAAGTAAAAAAATTTGTTCGTAATAATAAAATAATTATTCGTAATAATAGAGTAATAATAAAACAAGTACTTTTATAATCAAAATAATTCAGTTATATTAACATCCCACAATAAATTTAAAGAGCAATAAAAATGTAATTAATCAGTGGTTCTTTGAGAATGCCTAATAGAAATTACCTTTTACAAAAAACGTTAAGAAGTGGAACAAAATCCTTCTGAACCAATCTCACTCTGCATTTTAAGAACTTGTCTTCAAGCTTATAATTAGATTGTATGCATAATCCAGTATACAAGGGATAATTCAATTGTCCTAAAAGTTACTAAATAGGGAAATGGGGAAATTATTGACGTCAATGCCCTTATCTTTCGTCCTAATAAGAAAAGAACATAAATTAGATTATGCTGTCTTATTGTCACTTAATTTCTTAAACTGAATATTGCAAACTTAAGTGTCACACGTGTTTAGTAAAAGGTGGTTATTTGCTTAGCCGCATGGGTTTTAAAAGCTTCTATTTGCGTAATAAACTACAAGATTTATTTACCTATCAAAATGGTCAAGATTGTTGTATTGTTTGTTACCGTCAATTGAAATGGAAAACAAAATTTCAACTAAAAAATTTTAACTAAACAAATCTTTTAGTGCCATTAATCCTGCACATGTTTTAATTTAACCAGTTAAATAGTCTCCCCCAAACTATCTCGTATACTGTTTAATAAAAGTGAATTTATGTTTTAAACGTTTTTTTACACATTCGATTGAAACAAAAATTAGACAAAGAATAATATATCATAATAAATCATATACCATATTTTGTATATTTTGGTATCTCATTTAAATGATTCCGATAGTAGAGATCAAAAGACTTTCTATCTCTTTTGGGCTAACAATTTGGTAGATGATTACAGTATAGATATTAAATCTCTGTAGCTAATTATATCCATCGCTTCATTTTGTAGTTATTATGATAACTTATGTTTGAAAAACTGGAAAACTTACTTTCTTTAAATAGATTTTACTCAAAAGTGGATGGAAATATACAATATTAGTGTAAAGACAATGTACCAAATTTCATTCGTCTAACTCAAACCCTTTTCGAATTATCATTGCCACATACAGGCGGATAAATAGTCATTTTCCGAAAATATGTTTTTTGAACTAAGAGAGGTCTAAAACACAGAGATTTGTCAAATTCTAAAGCTCAAATTTTTTGATGGTAACAGTATTTTCTCCATAGTTCATACAAAGTAATGTAATTAATTGATTTGTATAGTATAAATTCATTAAAGGGTTAAAATTCTGTAAAAAGCAAAAGTTGAAATTCATAGATTTTGTAATTATTTTATCAAGCACAACCATCTGGCCAATACATGTTGCTACATAGTATATAGATCAAGTGAGATGCATCTATTTCAGAATCTAGCAGAAGAAAGAAAAGCCTTGAAGATACTTACGGTGTAAGAAAACGAATCGTATTTTCTTATCAATTTATTTTGAAATCTCTAGAGTTGTCCTTGTTAAATTTTTGTATAGGAAGAAAAACAAAAAATCACATTTACTTATTTTAAAAGAAATCTTTTATGTTACCTGACCGAAAATAATATTTTCTGTCATCTAAACTGCTTTTAAAGCACTTCAAAAGAGAATCAATTTGGAAGGAAGAAAAAAATCATTTTTAATGCAGTGAAACATTTGCATTTTTCTTCTTTTACAAAATCATTCAATCTTGGCAGCATTCCAAAACAATTTCGAAGTATAATTCAGTCGCAACCTTCTTGTATCTGGTCTCAAAATATACCCCATTGACCCAATTCCAAATAGATATAAAACTTTGCAGACAAAAATTTCATTAACCACTTGACATAAGAATATACTTAACTTTCTAATTAAATGACGAATTTAATAGCCACCTAATTGGAATATTTACTATTACTTTAATTCTTTTAATAATAATACGCTTCAAGTGACTTTTTTCATTTTAAATTGTTTAATACTTTTCACTTAATTGCAGATTAAAAATTAAAAATTAAGAATTCGATGCGCGTCTCAGAAACGTCATTGTATGCGAAGTGGTTAAACATTTAAAATCAACTTCTCTTTTTAAAATACTGAGACCGGTATTATATTCATTGTACTAACAAATATAAATAATTTTAAAAAATAATACTATATGTGAATTGGCTAAAATTGGATTTTTGTTTTGTAACCATAAAATGTTGCGTATTTTCTATGAAATAAAATAAATACGAATATTATGCACGCCATTATACATACATAAGCAATAAGAATATATGCCCCACATTACTAATGAAAATTACCCAAATTAGCATTTCGTATGTGCAGGCCTAAATACCATTTTACTTTTTTGTTTGCATATGTTAAAGGTTAACATCTTAATTTGAAACAAACAGCATGGCTTCCCAATTAATTCAACAAAATACTATAAATGTTTTTCTGTTTTTAATGACCATTAAACAAAACTGAATTACTACGTTCAGCCAAATATCAGGGAATGATATAAATAGTATTATCGCTCTTGCTTCCAGGTTCATACTTTACAATTAGAATATTCTAATTAACTTAAAATAATAATTTTATAAGAATTATCAACTACAAATATAAGAAAAATGAGCTAACATTAAATAGATAAAGCAACCCACAATTTTACAAAAGCCAAACTTTCATTTTCTGCATGAAACCTAAAGCAGGATATTTCGCAAATTACAGCAAGAAAATTTTTCTTCTTTAAAAATGTTAATTAAGACGTAAACATGCAATTTCTTCCAAAACACTTTTGTTTTAACAGTATCTCCAATTAGTCCTCAAGGAATTGTAGATAAGAATAATCTTAAATGGTCCTTCGCATTATTTTAAAAATTCACAGCCAAACATGAAATAAGAAAATATTAGCTAATAAATTAAATCCATATAATTAAACTGTCTGTATAATTACCGAATCTGTGCAAGAATTTAATTTATACTTTATTTCCATAGTTTTTGTGTTTTGTGCATGAAATGGAAAACAAATTTAATTTTTTTCATGATATTGATGTAATGCTCTGAATTAAGACACGAAATAAGAAAATATCGTTCATAAATTTAATCTATATAATTAAACAGTCCGTACAATTACCAAACCTGTATAAGAATTTAATTAATACTTCTTTTTCATAGCTTTCGTGTTTTGTGCATTTTCCATGAAATGGGAACCAAATTTAATTTATGTCATGATTCAGAGCATTAGCTCTGAATTAAATTTTTCATTTACTTCCTTTCTACATAATTAACGGCTAACAAATGTTTAAACCGTTTGTTTTCGGAACAATATTGTTATAGCATTCAGAATTAAATCATCCAATTTATCACTTACTACATATCTAACGTCTAACAAATGTTCGTGTGTTTGCACAAGCTAAAACTCCTTGTCATTCAAAATAAACAGCTGAAATTTCTCTTGTCAGTCGTAATAATCATCCAGAATCGTATATTATTAACTCGAATTAAAAATTGACTCAAAAATTTCAGACATGCTAAGAATTTTAAATTTTATGATACCGTTTCCATTTAAAGGCATTTTAATTAGTTTACGGAATGATTTTCCCTTCGCAAAATTTAATTAGTTTGAAAATAGTAGAAATCATAATTCTTTTTGTATCATAAAACAAGTGACAGAAAGGACACACGAAAACATTTATAATTTTCTTTCAATTATTTATCTTAATTTTTGTGGCAGCAACAAATTATTTTTGTAGAATAAAAATTCAACTGACTAGAAAAAAAACGTTGGCATGATGTTCTTTTAAATATGTTTAGAAAGCAATCATTTCGAAGCTTAAGGAATCGGTTAAATTTCTTGAAAACATATCACATTTTAATAGCATGATGTAACAGTACTGTACAAACCATTTCACTGCTTTTGTATTCAAAAAAAGAATATTAAGTTCATTTTAAGTATTTTGGTATATTTTCCAAAAACCATATGGCGAATTTTACTTACAAGTTTAAAGTTTCTCTATGAAACTGGTGAGACAAACATTGCGAGCGTTCTCATGGTTTCCAAAAAGGGGTTTTAAATTAGCCGGAGTGATCTACCCAAGTGAGGTCTAAGTTTTCTTATAAGGTCTAAGTTTTCTCTCATACTCTGTAATAAAAATATCCCAGAGAATATCTTGAAGCATTAGCGTAGAATAATTACTAAAACATTGATGTGATTTTAGCGTATTTACTAAATCTATCGTGTCATCTATGGCAAGCTATTAGCGATTAATCCCTGGCATACGGTTAATATTATCCGAAAATCTAATCTCTGTTTTAGAAGATATTTTTCCTGCCGATTGTAATAAAAATGTGACACAAAACCGCACTTGTGATTAAGAAAACGTAAATTTGAAGTATTTAAATCCTTTCGACATTGAATTATCACGTTTACGTTTCTAGAAGTACACCCAGAAAAATGGCTAATAACTTGTTGAATTTGGTTTAAATTTGGTGGAAGTACATATTATAGATGTTAATTTTGTGTGTCAAATGTTATCTATCTAAGATCTCTTCTATTTCTAAATATCATGTTAAATTATATTCGAACAGATTAATAGATAGATTTCCTATCAGAGAATTTTGCTCAAAATTTGACAGAAATCTTCAAATTTGGTTTTAAGCTCATCTGTCTAGATCAAAGCATTTTTGTGTCATCTTTACCATAGACAGAGATATAATTTCCAAATTTTTTTCCTTACTCAGGGTAGTCTGACAGATAGAGTATCGTCAAAATCTCGAGTTCGATTTTTTTTTGACAATTACTATATCTTCTCTGTACTACATACAAGCGAAATTAAAAACTCCTTCACTAAAGTTTAAGGAAAATCTGTAAAAACGTTTTTTAAGAAGTCTTCTTTTTAAAAGTTTTAAAATGGTGCAAAACTAGATCTTGTACAATAATATTTCCAAGAGTTAGATTTAAACAAAAGAGAAAAGGTCAATTTGTAATTATTAAAATTTTAAAATCCTTTCAAAGTGCACATTTCATACCTTTAAAAACACATCTATGCCAAATTCCCTAGTTCCTTTAAATATAATCACAGATCATTATTAAAACATATACAACCTTTTTTATCAGCATTATTGTTATAGCAAATTCATATATTTTTTAATTAAGTACTTGACTGACTGTAGTATTTTGCCTATTTATAATGATAATACTGTTGACATTATTTATTGAATCTGTGGGTGCCATACTGTTTAATATTTTAAAGATTTATGGAAAGTAGCAAGTTGACTATTAAACTCTCTAACCGCCAGAAAAGTTCCTGCTCTAAAACCCCTATTGGTGGGATCGGAGAAGGCAACAAATAAATAAATGAAAAGTAGATGTGTCAATGGAAATTTGTTCATGGAGTAAATTAATGAATCAATTGTCAATGCATCAGTTATAAAATTGTATTCAAAAGACCACATTTTGAAACTTCTGAATACACTTAATAGAATTGTTTAAAAACAGCTCTATTGTTAAAAACAGAGTAACATTATAAGACTATTATATTTGGCATTTAAATAAGAACGAATTAATAAAAACTAATTTGTTTGCTGTCCTGTCATTTATTTGATAGTCAATCGCGCTGACATACAAAATAAGTCAGTGGCGCCTAAGATTCGTTTGTGTTTTCACGCACGAAAATAATTGAAATAATTGTTATATAACAAAGAATGATACTCCTATGAGACTTACAAAATATATTTCGGATATATTTCTGAAGTAAAAATATAGAAGCATCTTGTCTCGAGATATTGCTTTTCTATCTTGACATCATTCTCACTTTCTTGTATGTAAAGTATAGATTTGTTTACTGCAAAGTATATTTGAATTGTCATGTTCACAGACACGTTGACATAATCCCCAAAAAATGTGCATTTCAGATTCGGAAAATTTCTGGAATGTGGTGATTCTTCAAAATTTTAGACTTAAATTTTTTCAAGATAGCGATACGACTATGAAAAAGAGAAATACACTTTCCATAAAGGAACTTATTAACTGAAAGGAAATAATTAACTGACTGAATAATTAACTGAAATAATTAACTTAGATTTAAATCCAGCATTATGTCTTGTAGATCATTATGGGGGATTTTTGAATCATTTGCAACGAAATTTTCTGAGAGTACAATCTAGAAATAATTTCAGAATGTATAATTGTCATATTCTTTCTTACAATAAAATAGTTTTTGATTCGAAACTGAAACTCTTGACCGTGATTAGATAAGGAATGGCAACAGCACCGAATCTGGCAGTACCTTTTTAAAACGGCTGTAAGAATATTATAATTGTACAGCATATTATAATATATATTATAACTGAACTACATATTATGATCTATAATTGTACAGTACATCTATATTATAACAGTACAGTATATTATACTCTATATTATTATTGTACAGCATATTATAATCTATATTATAACTGTACAGGAAATGCAATTGAATTAAAAATATTCCCAACTTTCTTTGCATCACCATCGGATGCGAAATCTCAACTTCTTGTCTCGTATGACAGTTCTTTTTGTTAAGCTTTGTATGACTTATTGGTAGGTGAATAAAATTAAGCATGGAAAAAGCATGTGATAGGTAATTTTGCATTTTTTGTACACTCCTTATGCTTGATTGTAGCAAGGGTTAATGAGCGGACATCGGCAATAGTTATAATTTGATTATATTTATATCAATTCAATAGAAGTTACTACAAATATTTTCTTTTAAAGTTGTTGTTTTTTTTATTTTATATTTGAGGTAACATTATTTTCTGTTAATGGATCATCTTATAGTTTAGCCTGATTTTGGTAATTAGTGCTGATTCGTAATTTCATGAATATTATGAATAGAATAAATCCCTTATCAAAAAATAAT
>JAPMOQ010034817.1:0-10000 GCA_026543055.1 Argiope trifasciata
TAATCCATTCATGCGCGTCACTAATTAGATGACGAGGCATTTGGCTATTTTTTTTTTTTTTTTTTTCCAGATAGGTCTGAGGTGGTGAAATGGAAAATTGTGCCTAGATGAAATGAGATGAAATAATACGATGTTAGTATAAATCATAATAATAGGGGCTAGGCAGCACCCCATTGTTAAATGATACGTCACCTGTCAACCAATACCTACCCTGCCCCACTTCCTGTCACTTAGGGTGGCATTCATAATTCCGAAGCGTCGGCTGCACGCCATAGAACCAAGTATGACGCGCGTGCCGAGTATGGATAGATCTGTCCTATTGATGACACCCAATCGAACTAGCTGTTGTGCCGACCTGGGTGACCAGACGCCCCTCCAGTTGAGCGTAATGCTGGAGAAAATGACTTTTTGGGCGCCTGTCTGCACTTTCACCGCCTGCTCAAGTGGTCGAATATTGTACTTAGTACATTTGGCGGTGTGAGCGGAGTCCAGCTCCACTCCGTCCCCTACAATTTGTGCATCGAGGACGAGTGCAGTATCGTTCTTACTTGCCACCAGGTCGGGCTTTAGGGTACCAGCGGGCAGAGGATAGATCGGCTCCTCTGCGACCTGGAATCCCTTCTTTTGAAGGGAGCGGCTTACATAGTTACTTATAGCGTTGTGCCGCTTTATTCGCAGGCCATGTGTTCTAAAACACTGCTGGACCACGTGATTGGGTGTCTCTAGGGCAGCGCACCCGGCTCGACAGTTTCTTGCTTTTTGGGGGCGCCCCCTAGAAGTCCTTGTTCGAGTGGGGAGAGCATTGATTCGAGCCTTAATCATTTGAATATAGTCTCTCCCACTGACAAGGAGTGTCCCATTAGAAATCCAGGTGTGCTGTCCAGCGGACTTACCTGATGCACTCAGTGCCTTTCCATCCACTGAGGCATAGAGCCGCTCAGCCCACATCTGCCGCTGCTTTTCTTTCGTATCAAGTAAATTACCGTCCAGGAGCAGACTTTGTTGAACCTTTGACCGCTGTCGTTCAATAAAAGACTTTGACACCCGTCCAGCGGGGTCAGTAAAAACAGATAAAATGGGAACATTAACACCCAATAAATATAAAAATCTGCTAAAATAGTTCAAGCGGTCAAGGCGTAGTCTAACTCCGGACCAGCGGAGACAAGGCACACCCAGTCCCCCGTCCTCAACATCGGCATAAAAATAAGGAACGGGGGTGTCGACTGGGAGATCTAACCAGGATCTTAAATATCCCCTTACCACAGTGTCGGCCTTTTTGAGTGAGGAGGGTGCAGCACGCCCTAAGGCCAATAGGTGGTAGACACTTGGCAGGAGATGGCACCTCAAGAAGAATAATCTTTGCTGCGGTTTTAGAGGTGCCTTGGTTAGGATCTCCAATTTTGGTCGAAGGTGCTCTAGGATCTTAATTTTCGCTTTTCCAGTAGGCGTGAATGGAACTCCCAGGTAGGTCCACTCCGCATCCACACCGAGGTGCGGAATTGGGGTATTCCCAACCCGGAAGGAACCAGGACAGATCTTTACCTTCTTCTCACGCCCACTGGGGACTAAGGATATTGAGAAGGATTTTAAAAAGTTTATCCTTAGCCCAAGAGCACCTAGGGACAAATTCGAATGATTTAGAAGCTCCTGCAATCCCCTAGCTGTGGAGGCGAAAAGTAAAATGTCGTCGGCAAATGCCACTGCATTAAGCCGACTGCCATCCACTTGAGCTCCGATGTTGTCCGGTAGGCTACGTAAATAACCGTCGAGAGCAATGTTAAAAAGCAAGGGGGAAAGTGGATCCCCCTGCCTGACCCCGACTGTTGGATGTATAGTTGTGTGCCGTCCGTCATCAAACTCTAGAGTCGTGTACGAGTTTTTGTACACGTCCTCCACATAATCGATGAAAACTTGTGGCAAGTGGAGGTCCTCTAGAGCCCTCAGGAGGGCCTCTTGGGATATAGAGTCGAATGCCTTCTGGAGGTCGATGGATGCCACATGAATTTCTCTCCTCTCCGTGTAAAATGTGGAGAGGAGAAAGTCTAATACTGTTGTATTTTCCATCATACCATCCAGAGGCGCAAATCCCTTTTGTCGAGGGTCTAGTTGTATAAGTGCTCTCAAACGGTTCGCTAGAATCTTATGAAAGAGCCTTACCAGGACATTACCAATAGAAATTGGTCTGAGCTCGCCCGGACTTGTGGGATTTTTGATCTTAGGTATGAAAACTGTCCGGGCTGCTAATAGGGAAGCAGGAACCCTCCGGCACCACAGGAATAAGTTCATGATCTTGCAAATAAATTCCCAAGGTAGTTTCCTCAAGTGGGCCGGAGTCATCCGGTCGGGTCCTGCAGCCGATTTCAGAGCGGGAATATTTCTCTGAATTTCTTCAAAAAGAATCGGCCCCCATAACGTTGTTACCTTTACGTCAGGGGAGGGAGATGTTCGCCTTGCAGGAAGGGCAGGAAGAGAACATTTGCCAGGCGTCATTGTATTGACCCAGAAGTCTTTTGCAAAGGCCTGAGTGACCTGAAACTCAGAACCCAGCGACCCGTTTAAGATTGCGTTATAACAACGGCCTCTATTTTTCTTGTAGAGGTTCTGGGTTAGAGCGTAAGATCTTCTACGCTCTTGACGCCTGGTGAGCTGGTTTCTGTGGACTGCAGTGCGAAGGTTCCTTTTTCGCTGCTGCGCCTCGGACGATGTTACTTCTCGCACGGCACTCCCAATTACCGATGCGAGATGTCCGAGGAGGACCTCTTTTGGAGTGTCCTTTTTAAACTTTAATATGATGTCCACAGCGGAGTAAACTCCGGCACTGGGTGGTAACTCTTGTAACATTGCCCAGGCAAGATCGTCCAGCTCTTGTTCTTCAGTCCTATATCGCCCACGGTAAGCCACGACCGGGATAAGTCCAATATCGAGCCTGGACTGGGGTCCCGTGGAGTGGGAGTGAACAGGGGGGCTCGTAGTGGGAGGGGCCTCGTTACTCGTTTTTATTTGCTGAGCCGAAGGTGAGGGGAGAGTGCGCTGTTCTGCACTCAGGGGAGCAGGAGTGGCTGAGGATGGACCAGCCAGAGCCTCTAAAAAGTTCTTAACCATTAAGAGAGTCATAGTTACTCCCGCCGTTTACCCGCGCTTGGATGAATTTCTTCACTTTGACATTCAGAGCACTGGGCAGAAATCACATTGCGTCAACACCGCTCACCGGCCATCGCAATGCTTTGTTTTAATTAGACAGTCGGATTCCCTTAGTCCGTGCCAGTTCTGAGTCGGCTGTTAGTCGCCCGCCGAAACGGTCGGTCCGCGCTGGTGCACGGTCCGCCGCGCAGCTGAGGCATTCCACGGGAAGGCCCCGACGCTGGTCCGGGCCGAACCGAACCGAGTCGCCCCGGTCAGTCTCGCCCAGTCCCGGTGCAGTGCCACACCCGCTTCGGACCCCAGCCCGACGGGCCCAGTCCTCAGAGCCAATCCTTGTCCCGAAGTTACGGATCGAACTTGCCGACTTCCCTTACCTACATTGTTCTATCGACTAGAGGCTGTTCACCTTGGAGACCTGCTGCGGATATGGGTACGGACCGGCACGAAAATCACACTCTCTCCCTCGGATTTGCAAGGGCCGACAGAGGCGCACCGGACACCGCAAGAGCCGCGGTGCTTTTACGGGAACAGCGTCCCTATCTCCGGACGAGCCGATTCCAGGGACACGAACCCTTACAAAGAAAAGACAACTCTTCCCCGGGTCCTCCGTCGACGTCTCCGAGTTCGGTTGCGTTACCGCACTTGACCCCGAGGGGTCTATCTCCGTGTCCGGGTTGGGGAATATTGACCCCATTCCCTTTCGGTCGGCAGCGAGACGAGCACATCCAACCGTGGATCGGTTCATTGTCAATGTCTCGCTTCAGAACGGATTTCTCCGATTCCTTAGGGCCGACTGACCCATGTTCAACTGCTGTTCACATGGAACCCTTCTCCAACTTCAGTCCTCAAGGTTCTCACTTGAGTATTTGCTACTACCACCAAGATCTGCACCGGTGGCGGCTCCAGGCGGGCTCGCGCCCGGCACCTTCGACGCTCGCCACCGCGACCCTCCTACTCACCGCCGGTTAAACGCCATAGAATGACATCTCCGGCGGCGGTCGGGTATGGGCTCGACGCTGAAGCATCGTCCATTTTCAGGGCTAGTTGCTTCGGCAGGTGAGTTGTTACACACTCCTTAGCGGATTCCGACTTCCATGGCCACCGTCCTGCTGTCTGGAGCAACCCAGACCCAGTTGAAACTCCGAGCGGTAAAGACGTGTGAAGAAGAGCTCCTGTTTCTTCCTTGTTGTTAGCGTACCGTGGATAACGCGCAACAAGAGTAAGGCCTTTTAAAATTCATTTCTCCAGTTTTAACGGCCTCAAACGCAAAATCTTCATACCTAAATAGTGCTAAATCGTACGGGCAACATCATAGTGATTACCTTCAGCTGGTATTTTGTGTTTTTGTGTGTGTTTTGTGCTATATTGGATTACCATCTACAAAAAACAAATGGATAACAGCAACTCCACAATGATGTCAGGCTAAATAGGCGCCATGCAGCTGGGGTGAGTGTTCCCAATTTTTCATGTGTCGATAGTGCGTACAATTACCTGCATTCTGATGTAATATAATAGTAATTAGGAAAATTAGTATATTTATTATGAATTTTTTGAATTTATTACTATTTAGCGAACAAAAGCTCAATCGCGTTTCTACCTCCAACTTTACAACCCCCCATCCCCCCCTAAACAAAAATTTTTTATCTCAATCCTTGGATATAATCAAGATGGTACATCCCTTAGAGGATTAAAGTCTTTCTTTTAAAAATATTTTCAAAAGTTGCTGAGCTATAAACTTTTTAGCGCGAGTCACCCCCTGGAAAAAGCAACTATATTTAATTAATTTTTGCCAAGTTCCACTTTAACTAACTATAACTTATAAACAAATAACCTTAGAATTCCCCGAAAAAGATGATCAATAGCTCAAGCGATCCCGAATAGATTAACATCAAAAACAGCCATAAAGAAATAATAGCTCATTTTCTATTAATTTTTGAAAATAAGTCACTTCGGCAACCCTCCACCAACTTTTTCTCCCTCAACGACGAGTAACACGGGGAAAGACCCATAGCAACAGCGAATCACCATAGCAACAGCGAATAAAAATCAAAAATACCCAATTAACTATCCTAAACTACAACAAAATCAAAAATTCCTCTTTCCCCCTTATTAAGCTTAATCAGCATTGAATGGAGGTGGTCTCCAATTCTCACAGGACCGATTAGTTTTTAAACTGTAGAGAGAAACAACGTTTTATACTCAACGACCTATCAATGGCGGTCATACTGACGCAACCGACGCTACCAAATTTGCACAAGTCAGAACCAAAATACTAAAGTTTATAAATCCGATAGGGTAGCCCTAATTACTCAATAAACACGGCATTTTCTCCTACTAAAACAACTCCGCATTACCTTTAATTAGTAAATCCACATACTTTTACATACATCCTATCAAATATGCACTAACTATCACCGCGCTGTACATAACCATTAACCCTTTTCATCACTGTTTATTTATTTTAATTTTATTATCCATTCTTTATTTTTCATGTATAAGTATATACTTTATTCTTGTATTTTTGTGTTCATAAATGCATCCTATACTTTATTTTATAAAAAATAAGAAATATCTGACTGATCTTCCCTGCAATAATAATCGCAAGAACTCAACACCCTACTCACCCCCTTTTCAAAACTTAACTTAACCCTTTGAGCACCAATAACAAGCCTGACATCCCACACGCAGCTCTAGTTGGACGACCAACCGCAAATTAACTACATTAAATTTTCATTTTAAACCCCCCAAACTTTAATACATATACCAGACCCCCATGGGACGGAAGCCCACAAAAAATCAGAATCAAAAAATTAATATTCCCTGATTAATTAACGGTTTTATACCAACGGCCGCCCCTAAGCATAGTGGTAGGTGTCTACCCAATAAGCTATCAATAACCCAGCCCCATATTAACGAACCTGTCTAATAATTTCAACTATAAAACTCTAAAAGGTGCTCCTTCCCCCTCCCGTCTCTCCAAGCAGCTACCAAGTAAATTAATTAAGATATTAATTGCTAAACTCCACAACGCCCAAGAAGCCGCCAAGCCTCCAAAAGGCCATAGTCAAAAGATAACCCGTTATGGACCATTAGAACACTCCCTTAACCCGTTGAACACAAATTTATGCCTCGGCCACAATTCTCAGCTCTAGTAGGACCATACTTTGGAAATCACCTATATCAAATAACTACATAAAACCCCCCAAATTTTAATACATTAACCAATCTACCATGGGACGGAAGCCCACAAAAAATTAGACTCAGATATTTAATATTTCTCTTTTAATTAACGGTTAATCATCAACGGCCGCCCCCAAGCACAGTGGTAGGTGCCTACGAAGCTCACAATGCCCTAATTGGCCAGAGTCAAATGGAAACCCCTTAAGGAACCGTTAGATCTCACTCCTTAACCGATGAACACAGATTTACGTTAGGCCACCATTTCAGCTCCGGTTGGACCACCCACAGGAAACCACCCATATTAAATAATTTTATTAAACCCCCCAAATTCTTATACAATAACCAGCCTCTCTTGGGACGGAAGGCCACAAAAAATCAGACTCAGAAAACAATTACTTCTCCATCAATCAACGGTTCATTACCAAAGGCCGCCCCCAAGCATAGCGGTTGATGCCTTCCGAAAAAGCCCTCAACAACCCAGTACCAGATTAACGATTCTATCAAACAAAAAGAACAAAATGCAGGCCTTTAGTGCGCACGACTCGGCACGCAGAATGCGGGGGCACGGGCCCCAGCTGCTCATGCCACCTCCTCTGTACCACTATCAACTAGTAAAATTCAATAATTTAACTATTAAATAGTGTACCAATATTGTTCTAGTGTGACTCTCCATACTAACCACAGCCAGTCTAGATCAATACAAATCGCGGATCAAATCACACCAAGTAGGGAAATCGGAACTACTCCCTCTAAGGTCCAAACAGAAGTTCCCATGGATCAAAACAAGCAACCAACTAACCAAGATCTCTCCCCAAAAGTGAGGGAGGCAATTTCGCTGATTGAGAGAGGAAATCAACAAACAAGAACGAGAAAATTATCCTCCTCTTCTACCATTTCAAACGCATCTTCGGTAGTCTCCCTGATTTCAACCGACTTCCAAGCTGACCAGGAAGCATCAACTACTGAGCTCCTGCACAAACTGCGGGAAATAATTAATGGCGGTACCACGACCACCTGCCATAACAAAACAAAATTTAGGGCTTACCTGAGGACAGACATAGCAAACAAGGCAAACCACCTTCTGGACACTCTCCAGCAAAAAATTTCCATCCTTGAGGAGAAAAGACCTCCTCCAGCCACAACAAATAATGTAGGAATAGATAAGGGGACCAATACCCCACCAGAGCCACAATCAAAGCCAATAACCCAAGCGGGGGAAAAAGTCACATACGCCACAATAGCGGGGAAAAATAAAAAAGGGAAATCAAAGGCACTGCTCCTTTACCCCCAGGATAATACAAGTAACCCCAGCCAAATTACAGATCTTCTGAGGAAGGAAGTGGCTAATCCAAAAATAAAGATTAAAGACGTTCGTAACATCAGGAACGGAATAGCAGTCATCTGCGAAGACTCTGAAGACATACAACAGCTGGAGACAGCCATTCAGAGCGCTTCAGCATTAAAAGATACAATAAAAACCAAAACCCCAGCCAAACGCCACCCAAGCATCATACTATACAACCTTCCCGAAGAAACCACCATCGAGGAAGTAAACCAGGCCCTACGGATGAGAGCAGGGATAAAAGAAGACCTGAGGATGCGCTTCAAATTAAGCAGAAGACAACAAGGGACGGCACACTGGGTGATGGAGGCACCCAGTGACAGCTTCCATTTGCTTAAAAAGCAAGGAAAAATTCTAATCAACTGGTCAATGCACCAAGTTAAAGAGTTTTTTCACATAAAGAGGTGTAACAAATGCCAGGGCTTCCGCCACCTCGCAAAGGACTGCCCCAACAACAGACCCTTCTGCGGCAGCTGCGCTGGCCACCACCCTACCAGGAAATGCAGATCACCGCAGGTTGTCTGCATCAATTGTGCCATGCACAACCAAATCCACGGCACCAGATACCCAACAGATCACCCAACAGACAACCAGAGCTGCTCCTGCTACAAGGGAGAGGTAGCTCTCTACAAGAAAACCAGAGATTATTAATGGATCTCGCCAAACGAAACCCAAGACTCCACCAACCAAGCAATCATCCAAAGAATCAACAATCAGATCCAACTATCAGAATAATTCAAATAAATCTAAGAAGATCTGAAATAGCTAATTCGGCCCTAATAGACACTGCAGCCAAACTTAACCCAATAGCCTTCCTGGTTCAAGAACCATATGTCTTAGAGGGAAAAATAGCGGGAATCCCGAGGTCTTGGAACCAGTTTTCCTCCAAGAACAAGAAAGCGGGAATCATCACCCTCCCCACTTGCTCGAAACCACTTCTTTTGCAATCATCCGAAAATAGCATCACCATAAAAATCCAAACCAGCAAAGGCCCACTCAACCTGACCTCCACCTACTCCTCACCAAACGCCAATATACAAGAAGCCTTAAACGAAATAGAACAAATCATTTCAAACACCAGGGAAGAAAATATGGTCATAGCGGCGGACTGGAACGCCCACAATAGACTTTGGGGGTACCCGAACGAGGATAATAGAGGATCCCTAGTCGAGGATTTTATCCTAGCAGGGGAACTCTTTATCCTCAACGACCCAAACTCCCAACCCACCTTTGAGCACAACTTCGCAAAGGGCTGGCCGGATATTACCCTGACCAGAGGAACAGACCTCACAAGCACAACAAAGTGGTCGGTCCTGGAGAACTTCTCCCATAGCGACCACAAATACATCCAGATAGACCTAAACGTACAGCAAAGCCGTTACAAATACGCGCGCTTCAAAACTGCCTACGGGGGCCATAGAGAAATGCTCAACAGACTAAGGGGGAAAATAACCCAAATAGTAACAAAAATTAAAGAAAGCAGCACCAAAGTAGACTTAGAAGAAGCCACAATAGCCCTCCAAGCAGCAATATTTAAAGCTAGTAAAGAAACTTATAAGATAAAAAAGGTTAGGAAACAAATTAACAACACGTGGTGGAACGAGGCCCTCCAAATAAGAAAAAAGGAAATTCAAGCCCTAAGAAGGAGAGTAAGGAAAGCCCCGGAAAATGAAAAACAGATCTATAGGACCCAACTCTCAAAAAAACAAGCAGAACTGAAAAAGGAAGCGAAAAAGGCCAAAAGGAAAACCTTCCGCAACCTATGCACCAGCACAATAGATCCATATGGACTCCCCTACAAAACAGTTATTCAGGACAGGAAACCACCCTCCGATCTCTTCAGGCAATTGGAAGCTCCAATGGATGGCGATATCAAATCCTTCGCAACCAACATACTCCAGGAGCTTTATCCAAAAGAACCTACCTCCATCCAAAACAACAGCCACCCTGCAAACCTCACAATAGAAAAGCCCTTCTCTAAATTTGAAATAAAAAGAATCCTGAAACAAGTGCCTCTAAAGAAAGCCCCCGGCCCAGACTCAATAGATTATATAATCCTGAGAGAAGTAAACTCAGAATACCCTGATGTTCTTCACTCTCTCTACAACAAATGCCTCTCCCTCCACTGTTTCCCATCCCCCTTCAAAAAAGGGAATATAATCCTTTTCCACAAAATAGGCAAAGACCCCCAGCAAGTAAAATCCTACAGGCCCGTTACCCTACTTTCCACAATAGGGAAAACGCTGGAGAAATTACTGCTGGGAAGATTAAATCACAAACTTAAAAAACTAAACTTCCTCCACAATAACCAGTTTGGATTTAGAGAAGGCAAATCCA
>JAPMOQ010034817.1:15000-27679 GCA_026543055.1 Argiope trifasciata
TCGGTAGTAGCGACGGGCGGTGTGGACAAAGGGCAGGGACGTAATCAACACGAGCTGATGACTCGTGCTTACTGGGAATTCCTCGTTCATGGAATCAATTACACTTTCCAATCCCCAGCACGAAGGAGGTTCAACGGGTTACCCAGTCCTCTCGGACAGGGAAAGCACACGCTGATTCCTTCAATGTAGCGCGCGTGCGGCCCCGGACATCTAAGGGCATCCCAGACCTGTTATTGCTCTGTCTCGTGCGGCTAAACGCCGCTTGTCCCTCTAAGAAGAACGTCCCACTACAAGAGGATGGGAACGCCTATTTAGTAGGCTAGAGTCTCGTTCGTTATCGGAATTAACCAGACAAGTCGCCCCACCAACTAAGAACGGCCATGCACCACCACCCACAGAATCAAGAAAGAGCTCTTAATCTGTCAATCCTTCCTGTGTCCGGGCCGGGTAAGTTTTCCCGTGTTGAGTCAAATTAAGCCGCAGGCTCCATTTCTGGTGGTGCCCTTCCGTCAATTCCTTTAAGTTTCAGCTTTGCAACCATACTTCCCCCGGAACCCAAAAGCTTTGGTTTCCCGGAAGCTGCCCGGCGTGTCATTTGAGGAACACAGCCGGATCGCTGGCTGGCATCGTTTATGGTTAGAACTAGGGCGGTATCTGATCGCCTTCGAACCTCTAACTTTCGTTCTTGATTAATGGAAACATTCTTGGCAAATGCTTTCGCAGTAGTTCGTCTTGCGACGGTCCAAGAATTTCACCTCTAGCGTCGCAATACGAATGCCCCCGTCTGTCCCTCTTAATCATTACCTCGTGTTCCGAAAACCAACAAAATAGAACCGAGGTCCTATTCCATTATTCCATGCACAATTATTCAGGCGTCGCGCCTGCTTTGAGCACTCTAATTTTTTCAAAGTAAACGTGAGGAATCGACTCGGCAACCGGTAAAGATCAGCGAGACGAGTCCCCTGAACGCTCGGCAGCGAACAGTGACCACCGGTAGGCGGACCGTCCGGCCGGAGCTGAGATCCAACTACGAGCTTTTTAACCGCAACAACTTTAATATACGCTATTGGAGCTGGAATTACCGCGACTGCTGGCACCAGACTTGCTCTCCAATGGATCCTCGTTAAAGGATTTAGAGTGTACTCATTCCAATTACGGGGTCTCAAAAGAGTCCCGTATTGTTATTTTTCGTCACTACCTCCCCGTGCTGGGAGTGGGTAATTTGCGCGCCTGCTGCCTTCCTTGGATGTGGTAGCCGTTTCTCAGGCTCCCTCTCCGGAATCGAACCCTGATTCCCCGTCACCCGTTACGACCATGGTAGGCGCGTAACCTACCATCGACAGTTGATAAGGCAGACACTTGAAAGATACGTCGCCGGGACGAGCCCGTGCGATCAGCCCAAAGTTATACAGAGTCACCACAAGAGACGGACACGAGGCCCGATTGGTTTTGGTCTAATAAAAGCGCTCGTTCCCGAAGGTCGGAGCTCTGCTGCATGTATTAGCTCTAGAATTGCCACAGTTATCCAAGTAGTAAGGTACGATCCAAGGAACCATAACTGATTTAATGAGCCATTCGCGGTTTCGCCTTAATACGGCATGTACTTAGACATGCATGGCTTAATCTTTGAGACAAGCATATGACTACTGGCAGGATCAACCAGGTAACTTCCATCGTTCTTGCGAACGTTCGGAAAAAGCACTCCGAATCCCATACGTTTACGAGTCGCGACCGTTGCGGTCGCGGGGGAAGCCCCAGCTACGGAGGATCCCTCGGTGAATCTCGCATTTCTATAGGTATTCCCCGTGCATTCTGCAGAGGTTTCGACACTCACGACTTCCCCGACGGCTTCAGCGCCGCGGGGCGAGTGCGGAGACATCGAGAGGCACTGTGCGTTGGACACAGGTGCAGAAAACCAATCAATTCCTTTAAGTACGGTTCTGCTCTTCGCGTCAACGGCACGGGGGCCGAGCCGCTCGCAGAGAGGCTGAGATAGTTTGGAAGCGGCACCGAAAGGAGGGGGGAAAATCCCCCGCCGTTCGGAAACCTTCGTAGCAGGTTCGAAGTACCCTCGGTCCTGGAGCCAACTCCGACACGCCGTCACGAATAGAGAACCTATCCGATCGAGAGCGTCAGATCCGCCTTCAACGTGAAAGGACTGCTTTCCCGGAGGTAGCCACCCGGTACTAACGATCCCATTCCGTTGCCAGAACATCGAATGCGTTTGCGAGAATACGACGCGCACTCAGAGCGCGTTCTGTCTCGCGATCGACCACTGTTGCCAGCAGTCACCTGCTACTCATATAGGGCTACGGACGGCCTCTGGTATTACGCTGTTTTCCCCCACTTGCTTCCCCCTCGGCGAGACACCAGCCGAGCAGGAACAGTCGCCGCGGGGGGAAAGTGGAAAAATTGTGCTCTGGCAACCCGTTTCGCCGATGTATGAAGGAGTAGCATATAGGCGCTACTTCCGGTGATTGGACTTTGAAGAAAATCTTTATTTCTCGGCGCGGGGGAAAAATTGTGCGCTGGCAACAAGCGTTCAAGGAGTAGTATATAGATAGGCGCTACTTCCGGTGATTGGACTTTGAAGAAAATCGCTACTTTTCGTTTACTTCTGACTTAGAAGAAAATCCTTACTTCTCGTGTAGTTTCGACTTTGAATAAAATATCGAGTAGCGACTTTCAACGTTCTTGTGTTCGGATTCGGAGTTTGCCGAAATTTTTACATCCTCGGACTTTGAAGAAAATATCGCTCAGCGACTTTAACCTTATCGCGTGCTCTGCTTCTGACTTTACCTGAAATCGCGGATCTCGACTTAGGCTTAATAAGTTTATATTTATAAATAAGTATTAATGCATTTGTTAGTACTATTATTATCAAAATGTTCATATATATCTCTTACTATATGTTTGTTTCTGAAGTATAAATGTAAAATGACTTCCATATTTGCATTTCATTTAAATACTTATTAACGCATATATATATATATTTAAAACGATCAAAATAAGTGAAATAACTAGCGCCATTTTTATTTAGAACTCATTTTCATATGAAATTAGTGAAATGAAACATTAAATGGTGTTAAATACTTTCTAAGAACTTCAAAGTAGGTCAATAATTCAATATCTTGTAAATGAAGCTAAATAACTAGTTAAGTTCATATTTGTATTCATTAGCAGAAAGAATTCACTTGTTATTTTGAAGTATTCTTATGTAGAACTCAATTTTGTTTAATGTTACTTACATAAAAGCTCAAATTATTTTGAAAGTAGGTCAATGACTTAATTTCTTGTAAATGAAGTTAAATCACTAGTTAAGTTCATATTTGTATTCTTTAGCAGAAAGAATTCACTTGTTATTTTGAAGTATTCTTATGTAGAACTAAATTTCATTTAATGTTAGTTAAATAAAAGCTGAAATGATCTTGTAAGTAGGTCAATGACTTGATTTCTTGTAAATGAAGTTAAATCACTAGTTAAGTTCATATTTGTAATCTTTAGCAGAAAAAATTCATTTGTTATTTTGAAGTATTCTTATGTAGAACTAGATTTTGTTTAATGTTACTTAAATAAAAGCTCAAATGATTTTGAAAGTAGGTAAATGACTAAATTTCTTGTAAATGAAGCTAAATAGGTAGTGAAGTTCATATTTGTATTCATTAGCAGAAATAATTCAGTTGTTATTTTGAAATATTCTTATGTAGAACTAGATTTTGTTTAATGTTACTTAAATAAAAGCTCAAATGATTTTGAAAGTAGGTCATTAACTAAATTTCTTGTAAATGAAGCTAAATAAGTAGTGAAGTTCATATTTGTATTCATTAGCAGAAATAATTCACTTGTTATTTTGAAGTATTCTTATGTAGAACTAAATTTCATTTAATGTTAGTTAAATAAAAGCTGAAATGATCTTGTAAGTAGGTCAATGACTTGATTTCTTGTAAATGAAGTTAAATCACTAGTTAAGTTCATATTTGTATTCATTGACAGAAAGAATTTAGTTGTTATTTTCAAGTATTCTTATGTAGAACTCGATTTTGTTTAATGTTAGTTAAATAAAAGCTCAAATTATTTTGAAAGTAGGTCAATGACTTAATTTCTTGTAAATGAAGCTAAATAACTATTGAAGTTGATATTTATATTCATTAGCAGAAATAATTCAGTTGTTATTTTGAAGTATTCTTATGTAGAACTCAATTTTGTTTAATGTTACTTAAATAAAAGCTCAAATGATTTTGAAAGTAGGTCAATGACTGAAATTCTAGAATAAAAGTTGATCTTCAGTCATATAAAGCTCAATACATTGTCGATTACTTGTCTACATTCATTTGCATAAAGAATCCACATGTTCATTGAAAGTAATTCTATTTATAACTCCATTATGAGCGAAATAAAGCCAATGCTGTTATACAGTTTGTATGACCTGCAAAGTAGGTCAATGTGTGTTATAAAAATGGCTCAATTTTTTTTAAATTCTTCATAAAAAGTGTAAAATAACATTCAATACTTATCATCTGTGTTCATTCTGTTTTGTACAATTATAGTTTAGTCTAACAGTAATGCAACCAATTTCATGACATTGTAAACCTTCCTTCATTTCAGCTTTGTGTAAATTGCTAATACATTCTTATAGAGTGATAGATACTGACATATGAGTTGTATAATCAGACTTACTAATGCATGAGAATTATATCTTACTGCAAATTGTGTGTGAATTTTTGATATAAACATTTCTCTTTAATGTTTGATCAAGTAACTCGTATAGTGCTCATTAATTTGTTAATCAATGTTTACTTGTTCTTTTATAGTATTCTCATTCAGTTTTGTATCATATAAGGGAAATGAAACCTATACATGTTCTTATAACTTCAAAAGTCCTTGAAATTAGGTTAATGTTTAACTGAACGCACAATTTGTATAATATTCTCCATGCAATGTGGAATGCATATTCTCAATTCGTGAAACAGTACAAAATAAGAATTTTCTTTGAAATACAAACAATTTGTATTGAAAATTTTGTGTTAATAATAATGTTGTGCAAATAATTCCATGTGAAATTCAAATATCATTCAGTGCAAACTTTCATATAACTCTATTTCTTCATATAACATCCAATTTCTATCATTTATGAATGAATGTCTTCAGTGATTTGTTCGAATACAAATAATTTCTAACGTTTATTCTTTAACTAATGCAGATTATTTCATGATATGCTAAACTTTCTTTGATATGAAACATTGAGTTAAATGAAAAAATACCCTACTACTTTTATAAATGCAAACATATGGCTTGTATATTCTTCAAATAAAGATGAAACATTCATTCTTCTCAATGTTTTCAACAAATATCTGCTACAATGCTCATTTTTTGTTAATTAGCTTCATGATTATTTATTGACAAATGTATCCTTATATTGCAAACTGTTTTCATAATTTATTTTTCATCAAATACAGTGAAAACCTTATATCATGCATATTGGAAACAGAGTTAGTACATGGAACACATAGTTGCTTATAACTTGTCCAGATTAGTTATAAGAGCAGAAAATAGTTCTATACAGAAATCTCACATCAATATGTAATGTTAATTTGAACTGTAATTACAAAGATATAGTTAATTATTGAATGTAGTACATGAAATTGTTATTATAAACTGTATTTTGAGAACATATTCTTCATGTACATGTGAATTATCTTTCGTCTTAACATTGTGTGATAAAAGCATATGTATGATTTGTATATTCAATTTACTACTGTATAACTTCTTTCACTTTGCGTGTAAATTCTTCACTTGCAAAATGAACTTTCATTTACCTCAAACTTTCAATCAAGTATCTATTATATTGCTCAGTTATTCGGTGTTTAGCTTCATGGTTATTCACTGTCAAAGGTATCTTAATATTGCAAGCTGTTAATTTTTTTTTTTTTTTGAAATAAAATGACATCCTTATAGCGCGTATTGTAAAAACCTAGTATGTTAATTGAAAACACAAGTTCTCAGTACTTGTTATAAGAATAGGTAATAGTTCTATACAAAAATTTCATATTACTATGTAATGTTAATTTGAATAATTAACAGAGATATGTCTTGTATATTTAATCGATTACTACATGAATTTCTTATTAAAAACTATATTTTGTCTGCAGATTTTTCATGTATTACTTACAATAAAAGAAATCATTCATCTGTTGTAATATTTCCTTCATATATATATACACACATAAACATATATAGACACACATTTTGTCCATTAACTTCATATATACCGAGTGTAAAATGTTTCTCGATATAAAAAGTTATCATTACATGTTGTGTAAAATGTTATGGAATCATCATATGCCAAACACTTACATTTCACAGATTAAGCTTATAAGTGTATCGCATTTGTTGTAACAAATTGGAGGAAGGTAAGATTTTATTGAATGTGTGTTGACTTGCACTACAGTTTTAATTATTCCCTTATATTAATGTTTCTTACAAGTATTATATATTCAACTGCTAGTGTGATAGTATTCTCAAATTATAATTATATATGTTTGTCAAATGTTTATATGTGTCATATGTTTGTATTCTTACTTTCAATACAGTGTGAAATGCAATAGTAGTCTAATAGTGCAAGTTGTTTTATTTTCATCAATTTTTGGATTATTTTCTAAAGTTAAAATACAACATATAATTAGTAGAATCAGCTGAAAAATGCTTATTAATGTTGAAAACTAGTGAAAGAAATATATAATTATGACATTAAGAATGCTTAGTCAAGTGAATGTATTTATGTATACATAGCATAAAATTGTGTTAAATACACTAATCGAGTATGTATATTCAATACATGCATTTAAAACAATGTTACATCCAATTGCAATTAGTGTTAACTTCCTTTATACAATATTTACAATTAAAAAATGGGCACATTTCTTCAAATGTTATATGCAATGTTTATATCATTATATTAAGGTTCTCATGCACTTAATGTGAACAAATATGTAAAGTTCTAATTTAAACTTATAATGTTGAAATGCTCAATTATAAAAAAAAAGAGTAGGAAGGCCCATGACATAAATGTTAAAAAGTTATTTAAATAGATAACATGTGTAATACAGAAACCCCCTTTATTATATATGTAATGTTACATTATAAGAAGAATCTACCCAATGTCTATATCATTATATTAAGCTCCTCATGTACTCAATGCAACATGTTAACATATATGTAAAGTTCTAATTTAAACTTATAATGTGGAGTAAAATACACTGAAATGCTTAATTAAAAAAACAAAGTGTATGAAGATCTAATACACAAATCTGAAAAAGTTATATAAACATATAATGTCTAATACAGAAGACACCTTTAATAAATGTGTAATGTAACATTGTAATAATTGCAAAATTTTCATACTCTAAATTTTTCATCTATGTACTGTAATGCTCACGTAAACATTGTATAAAATAAAACATTTAGATTAAGTAAAACATGTGCATAACGTTTGAATATGCAATATATTCTTTATTAAGGTTTATATACTAATCATCCTTAAGCAATGTGCATATTTTATCATAAAATGTTTGCAAGCAATGATTATATAAGTTTTTTAGCATTTTTCCTAAAATGCTTTATTCCCATCTGAATACATTCTTTAATTTAAGTATAATGCTATAAATAATAATGTATAAAAAGTAACATGTTATTGCAATTAACACATACAGTTGTATAAGAAATGATTAACTTTAAACTAATGCAAAATAATAACATAGTTATTGTCATTTCTTCAATTTAATGCTTTCTGAAATAAGTATAATGAACTACTTCATTTTCAATATTATAGTAAATACTGTTTGTCGAAACAAGATTCCATCTTAAAATGTCACAGTTATTTGTCAGTTCCTTCATTCGAATAACTATTTAAAAGTATCCAATCAACTCATTACACAGAAAAGAACACATAAAACTTCTAATAGTAAAATAGTTTATTTTGTTTTAAAAAGTGAAATGTTTCTATATTCAACAGTTTATCCCTCCTATACCATCTGAGGCACATAACAATTATTAACAAACACAACTCTATTTTAAATATTATGTGAGCAAATATTTTAATAATAATTACATGGCTACATAGTTACAATTTAAACATTTACTGAGTTAATTTTTATAACAATTTTTTTAAAATGAAATTAAAGTGCTGTTGGTTACAACAAGGCTAATAATACATGAACAATACTACCATTATTACTTTAACGCATTTAACATCCAAAAATACATAATCTTCAACATTACTATTAAATTCATTAATTTCATATATTAAGAAGTCTATCTAATGTATTTCTTACATTGTAAGTTATTAAATTTGGTGAAATTGATCTCCGAGTATGTAACGATGAAGAATATTCTACGGTGAAATGTTTCTATGCAAACTACTGAAAGTGATTGAATATCTGTAATATGAACAAAATTTTGGCTAATGTACAATATATTATAGATGAAAATTTCAGTTCAAATACATTCTACTTAGAATTTTTTAAAAATATAAGCAATGTCTCTGAGTATGTAACGATGAAGAATATTCTACGGTGAAAAGTTTCTATGCAAGCAAGTAAAAGTCATTGAATATCTGTAATATGAACTAATTTTTGGCTGACATACAATCTATTATAGATGACAATTCTACTTCAAATAAATTGTACTTAGAAATTTTTTAAATATAAGCAATGGCCAATGTAATTTGATTGTTAGCGAGAAATGCTCTTAACAATGTTATAATAATAAACATGCACTTGACAGTTATCTTAACATAAAATTCCTTAATATGATTATGAAATTCCATGAAAGCACTAAAAGTCAACATAGATTTGATATTTAAAAATAAAACAGATTTTGTTATAATAATTATCAGACATTCAATAAATATGTATCTCAGTTCTACGACAGAGAAATAATTCTATTCTGAAGCACATAGTTAAAACTAATATATATAACATTCTTCAAATTATGTATTCAATTACCTTATATAGAAGAGAATTATACTTAATATATGTTTTAATTGCTAGCAATTCAATTTGGTAAACAATTGAAGAAAACTGTTTGTTCATACCTGTACACTTTGTAATGACAATTACTAATACTTAATACCCTTAATATGAGTAAAATGTTTAATACAGTGTACACTTGCAATTAAAATTATAGTTGCTATTTTTTTAAAAATAAACATTAGGCACTATTATTTGAATGTTGTTAAATAATATTAAAAACAATGTTTTGTTTACAAATGTGTCAATAACAGTATTGATGATATGAAATCCACTTACCTCATTATGATCCTCCTTGGAATAGTTAATCTTAATTCTTCATTGTTTACATCTGCCTAATAATTATAGAAGCATATATTATTATTGTAAACATTGTTGAGGTAACAATGCACATAACAATGTTTTTAACAGTATTGTTATTTAAGACAGACAAAAATAAATAAAGGAGATGTCCTTCATTATTTTCCAGAAATATTCATAAATTGCATGTATTTAAATAGTAAGAAACAACTATTCATGGAAATAGTGAATAAACACCTATCATGATAAACAATATTAAATTGTGAAATCTTCCAAACTGTAATACTTTTTTGTTAGAAATGCAAGTGCAATGTTAACTTAAATTTTCATCAGAACAGTTATTTTCCATTAAAACCATGAGAGAGAGAGAGAAAATGAAACAGCTTTCAAACGTTGTCTTCTTACAGCTAATTGTATGATCAAGTAGAATGTGAAGTTCAGGTGACATGTCTTCATTCATTGATAACTGCAATGGTATGTTCCTTCCATATTCATAATGTGTCTTCTTACAGCTAATTGTATCATCAATACATCATTAAGGAAGTGTGACATGTACTTTCCATCTTGTCTTCTAAATGTCATGTTGAAAATAAAGGTACTTTGTTGTCATTTTCATTGTACTAAAAACAAAATCCATCTTCTGAAAACAATAAACAGCTTCAAATGACAATGCATTCTTCTTAAATGTCATTCCACAATAATATTGATATCTTTTGAATAATTCTTTTCCATAGAATTCATAAAAAGTAGAATGTGAAATTCAGGTTACATGTCTTCATTCATCGATAACTCCAATGGTATGTTCCTTCCATATTCAAAATGCATCTTTACAAAATTACGAAAGTCAGATATGAAATAACCATTACCAAAAACATTTGACTTCTATTCATATGTAGAAATTATAAACTAAAATTTAACCAAATCTTCAGCAAACAAATCCACAAATGCAGTACAAAATAAAACACGACAACCCTCTATCACTATTAAAAATAGGCCTATCTGATAATCAGAACTGCAGTAAAACAAACCAATTGCCATGGAAAAAACATACACCTATTTAAATATTAAACTCATTAAAATGTACAATGCAAATTAATTGCAAAAACTTTCCTAGCATTCAAAATTTTAAAATAATCAACCAAACTTAACCGATGAATAATATTGACAAAATTGCAGAAACCATACACAGCACCAAACCAACACCTAAATTTCTAATGTTCTCAATTCTGTTTTATCCAACAATCAAATGTGTGTACATTTATAATAACAATCCTCACATACTGCATAAAAATAGCATTTCAGTCATACAGTATACCTGCACAACAATAACATCCATCAATCTGAATGCCACTACATACCGTACATTTATAACTCAAATAAAGTAAACATTCTCCAATGTTAAAATGAAACATCTCACTACATAGTAAACATTAAATATAACTCATAAAACTGTTTGCAACTTATTTCCCAACTGAATTGGGGGGGGGGGGAAAGCAACTATAAAATGAAATTTCCTCGACAGTAGTAAACACAACAACATGCAAAAACAAAACTGCTCACAGGGAGTTTTAATTTATAATTACTGAATATTAAAATATACTTCTGTTCAATAGCATCAATTAAATAAAGTTAATGAAAAAATCCATCAGGAAACAAACAAATATGAATAACAACACATCAAGACATGAAGCTTAGAATATGTTACACGTTAAACATTAAGAAATAAATGCAAATAAACATAAATTTTCATAATAAATTAATCAAAAAAGCTTCTACTTTTCAAAAGTTAACTGAATTAATATGAGTATTAGGTTTATCAAAATACAATGCATCAAAAATAATGTTATGTGTTTCTTGAAAATGTAAACAAAGAAACAAACAAAACACACATATATAGCAAAAAGTATTAAGAAATGAAAAACACTGGTGCATATACTAATTAAAATGATACATAAATTAATTCATTACTTAAATACATCAACTGCAAGTGTAAGATTTGTAATAAAATTATATTTCTAAACACTGTATGTTTCTGTCAAAATGTAAACAAAGTAAACATAAGTCATAATGAAGCACAATGTAATAACAATTTGAATAAACTTATGTGTATACTATTTTAAATTATATAGAAATTAATTTAGTAAAAAAATATATCAATTGTAAGTGATATATTTTCAATAAAAATTATTGCTCTAGACATTACTCCACACAATTCAGTACAGCAATTAAATACTTAAGAAATTGAAAACAGAAATCTAATAAATGAACTTCAAATTAGGAGCAACACAACTAAAAGAATAGAGAAAGAACAATGAAATGAATTGCTAATTACAATACAAAGGTTTAAATTTCTAATTGTCATTCTAATAGGTGGGGTGGGGGTGATGCATACTATGAAACTCATAAATGTTATTGTTACATGTTCATTATTAAAATTCATAAAGATATCATTAGAATAATCGTGCAATCAAAAAACAAATCATTTTCCACAAATGCAAACATCTATTTTTATATAAACCATTTCAATTACTTTAACACAGCACAGCAAAGAATAGGTAGAAATCACAGCA
This sequence comes from Argiope trifasciata, assembly GCA_026543055.1. NCBI lineage: Eukaryota > Metazoa > Arthropoda > Arachnida > Araneae > Araneidae > Argiope > Argiope trifasciata. The sequence goes on from JAPMOQ010034817.1 coordinate 26,897, forward strand.
TACATTGCTAGTCAGAAAATTTAAATACTTAAAACCAATAATAATGTCATTACTAACACTTCAAAAAATTACCAGTTATAGAATAGATACATATAGATAACTTAAATCAATTATTTTTTTTTCTACCCTTGTATATAAGCAATACCTTTGTGACCTTATCCAAAAGGTAAACACTCAATGATTTGTTATTTAAATTTATAAAACAAAGCTATAGATGTTTCCCACTTGGACTTAGGCTACAAAAAGATGAGCCATAAACAAACAGGTTATAACCTAATTAAAATATTTTCCAACAATAGTTAATTTAAATTTATAATTAATCATTGATATTTCCTTTCATATTCTTAATCACTAAATATACCTTAGCATAAAATTTAAATATTGATATAAAATATAATAAATTAAAACGAAATAACTGAGCATAAGAAATAGAGACACAACTAATTATTTAAAAATTAAAAACCAAAGAAATTAGTCTCATTGTTTACCCTTCCACACTGTAGGACAATTCTATTCAATTCTAAATTGGAATGTTATTACATTTAAACAATGCTAAAAAAAAGAAGTTACTTATGGAGTGAATAGTCAAAAACAATAACACAAGCTATCACAAATTTAATTTAAGAAATGGAGTTCTTATTAATACAAGGGAAGTATGGGTTATTAGTTAAATACCAAAACCAAAGTAATTCACTAAACTTGACAAATAATTAAAAACAATAAAAATAATTCAGAATTTAAAAATTAATATATACCAAGTCTATAGCAGAGGAAAATGATTCA
>JAPMOQ010034824.1:4639-22234 GCA_026543055.1 Argiope trifasciata
ACATTCATTTTCATTTATGTAATTGCAGACACACAGACAAACATTCATTTTTATTTATACATATAGATAAACATTCATTTTTTTCATATAGATTAGTAAATGATATCAAATGTTTTGTTTTAAATAAATGTGCACATCTTACATGAAAAAGGGATCATGGAGTTTTAAAATGTCGAAATTGATCATTATTCCAATTAAAATTCTTTTTACAGTTTAATATGAATAAAATGTTTTAGAATATTTTTTTCACGGCTTCTTTACGCTTTTCAAGACAGAAAAGAAGTTTTCATTAAGCCTGATCAACCATCGAAGTGCATCTGATTTAATTCACACATAAAAAAACATTTCATAAAAAGCTTTTTAATTAGTTTTCGCTTTCTTTTGGTATACAATGACGACATTTAGAATCTAGATCGATAACTTGATAAAAAGTGTTTTGAAGAAGATACTCATAATTTAATTGAACCACGCTTTGAACGATTTTCAACTAAATTAAAATTTCGAGAGATATGCAATTCCTTTTTCTAGTGTTTATATAGGATTCCATTTAAAGGTATAAAAGAATGATTCGAATTGAGAAGCCCTGGAGAATAGATCAAATGTTTGGAAATATGCAGGCTTTCATCTTTTCAAATAACAGAAATTATTTAATGGCATTTTCGAATTATAAAATCTCTTTTGTTGTAAACATTTAATTAATTCAGTTTTAAATTTAATTCAGAAAAAGGTAAATCAAAATTTAAAAATTAAAATTGTAATATTCTAAAGTACCATTATTGAACAGTATTAAATTGATTTCAAAAATTTAATTAAAAATTTCAAAGTTAAAAAATGTAAAATTCTAAAATAACTTTATTAAACATTAAAAAATCAATTTAAATTTTAGATTTAAAAAATAAAAATTGTAGTATTGCAAAGTAACATTATTAAACTTTATTAAATTAATTTAAAAAATTGAATTTAATACTTGAAATTAAAATTAAAAAATAGAAATTGCAACATTCTAAAGTGTTATTATTAAATTAATTAAAATTTTAAGTTAAAAAAATTTGCAATATTCAAAAGTAACATTATTAAACATTATTAAATTAAATAATGGTACTTTATTAATTTTAATACTGGTACTTTAAAAATGTAATTAAAAACTTAAATTTAAAATTTAAAAAATAAAAACTGTAATGTTACAAAGTGACATTATTAAACATTATTAAATCAATTTAAAAAATGTAATTAAAAATTTAATTTTAAATAATAAAAATTGTACTATTCTAAAGTGACATTATTAAACATAATATGATCTACTACTGCTGTTAAGTACCTACTTATTTTAATTCTCGTCTTAAAATAATTAAGGGAATATATATATATATATATATATATATGAATTAACGGGAAAATTTTTCATGTATACGAATATTTTCCCCCATTACTTCTTTGCATTTCAAAATGTTTCTTAGATTTTGGTTCATTTCATTCATCATTACAATCTACAACTTGTGTTGAAAGAAAAATAGGATTGCTGTTTTACCCTTTTGTGTAAAGAGTTAACTGTTTTGGTTACTTTTCATTAAAAATGTACTATCCATTTTGATACTTCTGTAACCGTAACTGTTCCTCGGCCCTCTATCGGCCGTTACCATGAACAATCAGTCCATGCCTTGGAAATGAACGTAAAGCATGATGTAATCCCCGAGTTTATGCATATATGTTAAATGTTATTGTCCTAAATAGTTTTGTCCCCTTGTAAATCATGTCCTTTCATGTCATTAAATGTATCTTTAACTAAATTGGCATGATTTATTGATTTTAATAGTCTATCCTGACAGAGTTAGACTTCTGGAGCCCTTTCGGTCACACTTCTGAAAATATGTTGTATTTCCAAATTTTGTTAGATTTATAGTATTTTGTATTACAATTGATAATAGGTCTCAAAACCATAGTTTAAAATAGATTTTGTTAAAAATCCCCTTTTTCAAAATACTTCTTTCAAACTTTCTCAGAAAGTTAAAGATTTCGTGTTCAAACAAACAAACATGGCAAGGGAAAAATGATGCCTTTTCAGGAGTTTTTGGATTGTCCATTTTCAGGTGCACCTGCAGATTGTCAAAAACGAGAAAAAAAGTGCAATAATTGCTGCATCTCCCCTGTAGACTGAGCCCATTTGTCTTCATTTTTGACACCCCCCTCCCGGAATGTTCGATGATAGTAACAGCACAATTTTCGGACAGTGTACAGTCAAGAAGTTAATCTCTTAACTCCGGAAGGATTCCATTGTGCCCAAAGTCCACTCATCTCCCGATTTCTTCGTCTGTTTCATTTCTTCTTCGTCATTTATGGCAGAAGGTGTTTTTGTTGTTATATTCAATCTGTACTAATATTATAAATGTGAAAGTTTAGTTGGGTGAATGGATGCTTGTGACTCCATCACGCCAGAACGGCTGAACGGAATGGTATTCTGTGTACAGAGAAACTTTAATTATACGATATTTCAGTTTTCCCTTTCAGAAAAATCTTTTGTTCCAATTCCTCAATACTTTGTATGCATTATTAGAATAATTTTCACTGTTTTGTCTCTGGCCGAGATTTCATTTGTGCTGATTTATCGTTTATTTGCGTGATCCTATTCATGCAGCTGTGCAAAGATTTCTGAAGGCAGCATACTCTTTCACTCAAAAAACTGAAGGTGCCTCGATGACTTACATTTCAGCTCACTAAAATTAACACATGAAAAAAAAATCGCTTGTAAAGTTATATCTATACTTATAATAAAGCTCAATGTGTGTGTTGGCGCTCTACAGGCCAGACCGTTGGACCTACAGCTACCAAATTTGGTTCATGTATACCTTGGAGGTGCACCTCGGAGCCCTTTTTTCGAATTTTTAATTAGAATTTTAATGAATTAAAATTTAAGCTAAATTTCGACGTTTTCCCGCAAAATAACTTCTGAAAATATTATCGGACAAACATGATTTTAACATCAATTTAAAATTTAAAAAATTAGCTTTCTAACAGTATCAGTTTCTTTTAATTTATAACGTAAGCTTCTATTTTTAACGAATTAAAAAATATTTTAACCATGGTTTTTTGAGCACGTGACTGGATAAAATAAAAGAACGCCGGAAGTTCAAAAAAAAAAAAACTATCATCGCAAATCAAATCTAAAGAAATGCAACTTTTAGCACATGATGGATAAAATAAAAGAAGCATAAAATGTGATATTTTCTTAAAAAATAAATGCAAAGGAAAGTTTTCTATGATCGTTTGCAATATCTAAATCATTAATTCCATAAGTTATCTTTATTTACGGTAACCCTGATTGAATTTAGACAGGATATGCATTGAAATCCCGACTCAATGACATATTTCTATAATCGTTTGCAATATCTGTATCATTAACTCAATAATTTTTCCCCTTTTTCTCTTTTTAAAAAAAATATATTTAATATTTTGGCAGCGCCGAAAAAAAAACATTTTTAATATTTTGGAAGCATAACCGATAATTAAAACTGACTGATTTATAAAATTAAAGAATATTATTAGGAAAACGTATTCTTATAGAACTTTCCGTCCATCATCTTAAAGAAAATATTCATTTCAGGCCAATCAATGCCCGGAATGACTTCAAGGCTAATGAATATGTGATTTAATTGAAAATTTTAGAACGCATTACTCATGGTGAACCAGCTGGTCGCCAAAGGCAGCTAGTTAATACATAAATGGGAAAGTTTTGATGGATGCATGCTTGTTACTTGATTCCGCCAGAACGGATTTGGGTAAAATCTAGCACAGAGATAGATTAGAGTCAGGATTCAGTTTCCTAACATAGTACGCTCTCAAGAGCTATATTTTTATAGATAAGATTTCAAATTCATCTATATTGCTAATATCAATTCGCATGGTGGATATTTTTTTATTTATTTATATGGAATAAAGGGATGATTGCTTGGGAATGTCAATAAAAATCTCTAAACATTGTTAAACTAAACAATAATTATTAGAAAACAAACATATGTTTGCTGCGTATGTACTTTATTAACGATATACATATATTGATGGATGGATTCTGATATTCTATTTCTTGAATGAACTTTTAATGTAAAAAAAAACATATATAATTACCTTTCACATTTTGTAAAATCTGTACCTCGGGTTCGATTCCCTGTACGGGCATGGTTGTTCTTCTGTGTGTTCTATCTGTGAGATGCGTGAATCCGCCTCAGGGGTTGTGCAAGCAAATGTGTGTGTCTCCTTTCATATGAGCTGGAAGTCAGACTACTGCCCTCTGAGTGCTGAAGGGTCTTTTCCCTCAGAAGCTATGGCACCCCCTTTCCGCGGACACGACATCATCATCGCCATCATAAAATCTGTGAAAGTAAAGATCGTCATAAACAAATACAGATGAAATTAAGTAAGAAATAAACTGCATTTTCATAATTGCAACTGAATGGTTTTCTTGAAACATTCTGTTTCACAAGCATTTTACAATCTGTGTTAATGGTATGAATGTGAAATTTTGGATGGATGGATGTTTGTTACTCAATTACACCAGAACGGATGAAACTTGGCACAGAGATAGATTAGAGTCAGGAATAGAGCACAGACTACTTTTGAGTCCAGTTTATTTTTTATTCCTTCATCCATAGGTTTTTTTTAATAATAATTCGAATTTCTTAATGATGAATTGCATATGTTCTATTTAGTTTGTGAATCTGTCTTCTTTCAAGTAAAATTATAAAGAAAGTAAATTCGATAGCTGTATACTGCTGGGTAGAACAAAAATAGATAGCTCCATCATGTTATCAATATCTGTACTAATATTGTAAATGTGAAAGTTTGAATGGATGGATGTTACTCAATCACACCATGACGGAATGGAATGAAATTGAGCACAATGGTAGATCAGAGTCAGGAACCGTCATAACTTTTTATGACGGTTCATGGAGGGGTTCATTTATTTTATTCATTAGAGACTTTATTCCTTAAAACATTTTTTATTCATTAAGCATATTTTTCTTCAAATTTACTGGGAAATTCAATTGGAAGAAACGCGATATTATTTGATTGCCACTAAAACAGTCTAGAATTACAGTTCTTGTAAACCAGACTTCATTTATAGGAGAATTTCGTCAAAAAGTGATTAGTTGATGATACATCTATACTAATACATAAATGTGAATGTTTGGAAGAATGGGTGTTTGTTACTCCATCACGTCAGAACAAATATGGATGGGATGAAATTGAGCACAGAGACAAATTAGAGTCCAGATTCAGGTTTCTAATATAGTACAGCATCAAAACCTATATTTTTATCGATCAGAGTTCAAGCCCATCCATATTGCTAATATCAATTCGTATGTTGGATATTTTTTATTTATTAATATTGGAAAAAAGAGATGATTGTACGATTATTTTAATAAAAATCTCTAAACATTCTTAAATTAGCCAATAATTATTAGAAAATAAACATACGCTTGTTGCGTATGTACTTTGTTAGCGATATAGAAGCAGATGAATTCTTATAATCGCTTACTTCAATGAACTTTCAGTGTCAAATAACATGTATTCTTACATTTCACATTTTATTTAATATGTGAAAGTAAAGATCTTCATAAACAAATACTGATGAAACTAAGTAAAAAAATTAACTGCAATTTCGTAATTTCAACTGAACAGATTTCTTAAAACATTCTGTTTCACAAGCATTTTACAATCTCTATTAATGTTATGAATGTAAAAGTTTGGATGTTTGTGACTCCATCATGCCAGAACGGCTGAACGGAACATTATGAAATTGAGCAGAGAGATAGATTAGAGTCAGGAATAGAACATGGGCTACTTTTTCTTCTGGTTCATTTTTTTATTCATTATTTTTATTTCATATATTACTATAATGTCAGCAGGAACTGTCTGTAATTCATTCTCACTCTGATTACTCACGGACCTTATTATTCAAAATTGCTATCCTTTTTAAAATATCAAACTATGTTCGAAAGAAAATGTTGGAAAGATTGGATTTCATAAAAACTATTTGATACCAAGGTTTTTAAATGTCCGCTCATCTCCCGATTTCTTCATCTGTTAGGTCCTGTTTTATTTCTTCTTCATCCTTTCTGGCAGAAGGTGTTTTGTTGTTGTTATATTCAATCTGTACTAATACTCTAAATGTGAAAGTTTGGATGTTTGTGACTCCATCACTCAAGAGCGTAATGGGATGAAATTGAGCACAGAGACAAGTTATAGCCAGGAATGGGACATGGGCTACTTTTTTTATTCCGGTTCATGGAGAGGCCCATTTTTTATTCATTAAAAATTAACTTTCGATCCCAAAAGATGAAGCCAAATTTTACCAAAGAGGAGTAAGGCTCCAGTTAATCTTTAAAATCAGAAATAAAGTTAGAGTTAACAGAATTTCGATCGATATTTCAAACTATTCTGTTCATTTTCTTTGTGTTTGATGCATTTCAAATCAAATGCTCTCAATGAGTCATATCTATCGAATTCATTCTGAAGTACTTTTAAATGAAAAGATAACAGAATAAAGGAAATAAATAATTTCTATTCTGCATGGCGTTACCCCAACGGGTGTAGGAAAGTCAGACATGTGCGTTACGCCTACTGCTGTTGAAAGTTCGCTCGTGATTGTCAACAATCGTGTTTTAATTATATTAAATGTTTAAAATTCGATGTTTATAATACTGTTGTAGCTGTCTCCGTCTCGATCCATAAATATAATGGATTTGACCGGACTGGATTGGCTGTTTGTTTTTGGGTACATAATGTAAATCAACTGTTGTTAAGTTAGCTGAGTGTTTTTGTTATCAAATTGTATTAATATTACATATTTTTCGTATATGCTCCTACTTTTAAATGTGGCATTTTTAGGTTGTGAAGCTTGGAGCAATGAAAATCGTTCGTCTCTGCACCGACTCACTGATGGGTTGAACTATTGTGCTGATATCTTAATAAGCCAGAAATGGACAACACCATAACTTAAGACCTTTAAAGAACGGAATGGATGTTCGGATTGCATGACAAGGACGACATGTCAGGTTTCACCATCTCCGAATTTTCGTGACACATTAGGTGACCTCCATCCATATGACACAAAATAATGACGATGAAAACGAATCTGATGATTTGTGACATCCAATTTAACGCAAAGCAGATGGTTGTTGAAATGAGAAGCTACGAAAGTTCGAAACCAGAGCGTCACAAACGGCGGAGGCATGAAAGAATGAAAACTTCTTTTTATGAGTTTTGTACTATTGTTAATAAAAAGTCTTTTAAATTCAGAAGTTTCAGCAAAATTAAATAAACAAAATAATGGTAGAAAATATATTATATACTACATACATAATCGTACATATATAATATATACTATATATATAATATACTACATAATCAAAATATTTTATTTTCGTTTTTAAAGTTCTTAAATAGTTCGGAGTAACTATAGAATCACTATTCGAAATTTTATTTAAAATAAAAATAAAATTAGAAAAATGGAAATAAATCCAATTTGTTCTTTCGAGACCCGAACTGAGGACCTGCAAAAAACTCAGAATCTGGCCCACCCTCTAGCCAAGAAGGGAGATACATCTGCGCATGTGCGGGAACTTGGGTCTGAAAGTTTGAAAGGAAACAAGAAAAATTTGACTTTGATTTTTGAATTTTTTTGAAAAAGACCAAAACTGAAACAGAGTTCTTTGCATAAAAATAATTACTTATTAGTTTAGTTTAGTTATATTAACGTCCCGTTTTGAAGCAACACTATGGCTATTTAGGGACTGAAACCGTCAGTTTGGAGGGCAGCGGTGGCCTGGTGGTAAGGTCTCCTCTTTGGAACTAGAGGGTTTCAGGTTCGAGACTCGATTTCACCGAAGGACCGTCGTGTGAGGGGGTCTCTTGCACGTTCAATCCATCAGGGCCAAATGTCCTCCAGTTGGTGTGGTGTGGTGTAGAGAGGGGGGTGCCAGTTCAGGTGTCGTCCTCGTCATCTAAACGTGGTTCAAAAGGACGAGGTCCGTCCCAAAATAGCCCTCGTGTTGCTTTAAACGAGACGTTAATATAACTAAACTAAACTAAATCTGATTTGCTTGGTAAAAACACTACATGCTAATCTTTTTGCTTTTTTTGAAATCAATAGGCTTCTTTAAGGTATCCAACTGCGTTCAAAGGAAATTTTTTGAAAAAGTGGAATTTTCAGAAATTGTTTTTAGATTTTAAGAAAACTATTTATAGTTTTCAGATGTATTATCAATTATAAATACTAGAAATATTAAAAATATTATTTGAAAATATAATATATCTTGAGAAATATTAAAATTAGTTGTAAATTCTAATGAAATTGAACCAAATCCTCGTCATCTGACCGAGGTTCAAAAGGGCGAGGTCCGTCCCCAAATAGCCCCCATGCTGTTTTAAAACGGGACGTTAATATAACTAAACTCGTCATTTTGAACCTCGGTCAAATGACGAGGACGGGACCTGAGCTGGCACCCCTCCTCTCCACACCACACCAGCGGGAGGACATTTGGCCCTGACGGATTGAACGTTCAAGAGACCCCCTCACACGACGGTTTTTCGTTGGAATCGGGTTCCGAACCTAAACCCTGCGATTCGAATCCGAGATCAAAATAATTACTGAAATGATTCTTTGTAGCAAGAACTTAAATTTGGAAATATTTTTTTACAACTGACTTTATATATTTGAGCCACAGAAAGAAACCTTAAAAAGGTATATATTTTAAATATTGTTTCAAGTAAAATGGTTTTTATGTTGATTAAAATTGGTTCTAGTTCATTATTCATTTTTTGTTGTCGATTATAAGAAAAAAATGAATACCAGTTTGTAAATCTCCATTTCTTAAATAAATATCCAAATAAACTAAGTAAAATGATAAATTTTTATGTAATTATTTTTTGTGCCGAGATTAAACTTCGAAATATTAGAAGCAAAATTTATGCGAAGTTACTACTTTGTTTCCTTTACGTAAAAATATGTTCATCTAATACTATAATACGAGGAATGGTTGCCAAGTCGAAAATCGCCCCAGAATTAATAAACTCCGGTAAACTTGGGGGTCTGGGGTTTTTGGAAACGAGGAATTGATTGGCGCCGGTTTTGAAGCACTACGGTCGAGCAGTTCGGAGTTACAGATAGGATATTTTCAAACTTTATTAGTTCGCCATAATGGCTAATAGGTTTCAAGCGGTAACGTGCTGCCATTTATAGCCAATATGGTGAACTAATAAAGTTTCCAGAAGATGATCTCGAAATGGATGATCCCGTGTGGTGATATGAACCCAAGCGCTCCGTGCATGGTCAGAAAACATGGAAGTGCAGATGGGGATTTCCAATGACATGACATCGCTGGTGGACGATGAAAAGCCGAGGTCACCAATGGTTTCACAAATTTCCTTATGGCAGGTATTGTTTTGATAAATCACAATTGAAAATTTAAATCTTCCAGTTAGCTTCGATGCCTGTTTCCTCCGATGTCACCCGCTGGTATGACATTAAAAGGGAAATATTGGTTTAAAAAAAAGACCACGCGATAAAAAATGAATGCTGCTGAGAGCGATGAGTTTCCTGTGCTTAATCAACTGTTGTTTAATAAAATTCGGTTTCAGTTAAGATACGAGCATACTTTTTTATGTTCATTGCGGCGGTTAAACAGAAAGCAATGCGTTATGCAGGTAATTATGGGAAGACGTTTTTTTATCCCAATAATTGTTAATGTACATTTTTAAGAGTTTCAATTCTTAATTAAGTCTCATTAGTGAAAAAAAGACAGTAAATTTTTAATATCTCACACTAGATAGTAAATTAAGTATTAGAGAGTAGATTTTTTTTGCCTTAATTAAGAAAATTTTTTAACTGTTAAGTACTTTTTAAGAGCAATTTTTAGTTTTATTAGAATAAAATGGTGATGGACTTCTGGATAGATACTTGCGTTTAAATGATGTTTTGGATTTATCAGTTTAATCCTGTTTACTTTTTTTAATGTTTTTTACTCAAAAAATTCAAAATTGATTTTTTTTTCATTATTTATTATTTTTTCTTTTTTTTCTGAACTTGAAAGATACAAAATTGTTTTTTTTCTGTATTAAATTCCAATCATACAGGAATATTTGATTGTCTGCAATGCGAAGCATGGGAATGATGTTTAGAAACAAGTTTTTGAATCCTATTTTATGGCCATTTTTTTTAAATAACAGAAATTCTCACTCCTTTCAGAATGAAAAAAAAATGCTCGTCGATGTATTGAACGAAACTCAGAAGGATGCTGAGCCTTTCTTGCTTCTCAATGTTCCTTCCTTTTTGTTGATTTCAGATGCGATCGGAAGAGCCTTACATTTCTCGTGATTAGATGCACCTTAGGGGGCCGCGGTGGCCTGGTGGTGAGGCATCGGAACCGGAAGGTTTCAGACTCGATTCCACCGAAGAACCGTCGTGTGAGGGGGTCTCTTGCACGTTCAATCTCTCAGGCCAAAGGTCCTCCCGCTGGTGCGGGGAGGGGGGTGCTAGTTCAGGTGCCGTCCTCGTCATCTGACTGCGGTTCAAAAGGACGAGGTCCGTTCCAAAATAGCCCTCGTGTTGCTACAAAATGGGACGTTAAACTAACTTATTTGTTTTACTTCTCGTTTTAAAATAATCAGGGAAATAGTTAAGGAATTGTAAAAAAGAAAAAGAGAGAGAGTGAGAGAGCCGAAGAAAAAAGTAGAAACATATGTAATTTAGTACAATTTGTTTGAAAAACGTTGGAATGCACGTTAATATTTCATCTTTTCAAAATAAATATGCATTGAAAAGTGCAAAATTAATGCAAATTAAATTAGTTTATATTACTAAATAGTTCTGTCTCTAATTTTCAGTTCATTTTTTAAAAATAATATTAGTTAAAAATTTAACATTTTTTCCGGTTTGCTTAAAATAAATTGATTTAGTATTATAAAAATTAGGTGTATATATATGTATGTGTGTGTGTGTGTGTGTGTATGTATACATATACACTGAAGGAAAAAAATCCCAACACCAAGAAAAAATTACCTTACAGTAATGAGATTTTAGGATTACATTTGCCTAAGTAACATATTTAATTTATTAAAGTTATATAACTAAATAATAATATAATATATAACTAAAATAATAATAAATAGTTAATAGTTATAAATGTTTTAGTTAATATAACTATAAAAAACTTAACTAGATGTACCTTTGGGTAGAAGGAAAATGACTTTAATTTTTTTTCAAAGATTTTGATTTTGTAATAGTGCTTAAAACCTGCCTTTTTTTGGTTTTAAAACAATATTTAAAAATTTGGTTGGCAATATTACATTATGTGAAAATGACGCAAAGAACTTTATTTTAATTTATATTTAAAAAATTGAAAAAACAATAAAGCATGTGTGATTTCTTAGAAAATTCAAGATAATTAATGTTTTGAATAAATGGTTATATATATAAATAAATGAAGCATAACGAAAGTAATTACGGAAACGAAACTAAAAATTATTTCTAATTCGAACAAGGAAAAAATTAAAAAGCTAAAATCTCTAAAAAAATTTAAAAAATCAAAAACCTTTCATTGCATTTAGTGAGTGCTAATACAGCTACTAGTAAAATACAGATGAAACTAAATAAATTAGCAATATATAAATTTTGATTATGTTGTATTCGTTTTCACTCTGATTATATTGCTAATTAACCCACACACAATCTTATTTTTCGTCAATTGCTTGGATATTAAATTAATAATTAATTTAAATAATTTCTGTCTTAAAATATTAATTCCACTTTAAAATATTTTCCACTTCCAGTTACTTCTGAAAAAAAAAATTCTGTCTGCCCCTCTTTTCAAATACTGAAGGTATTGAGAAACTTTCCGCATAGTCTATTAGTATTCCATTTTCACATATTCCCCTGATCATGTGACTCTAAAAGACTGCACCTATAGTTTAAAAAAAAATTTTTTTTGAAAAAAGACTTCTTTTTCCTGCCAGATAAATGTGTCCCGGATATGTCCTGTAAGTGGCCGAAAAATATTTGACAGGTTGGAAACTATTTAATATCTCCCTTGAGGCGTACCTCCGAAAAAAGGTGAAAAATTCGTACAAATATACGAAGAACATTCGTGTTATTCGATTGAACAGCAAGCGGAAATGAAATTTCGGATTTCTGTCATGTTCCTGTCATATTTCGCGAGTTGACTGAAGTTGAAATGAAAGTTTACTCTCTTGATGTGGCCGACTTTTTATAAAACGCGCTCAAAAGAGGTTTCAACACTCGCAGATTTAACACGAATGTTGGTGTTAAAGAAGTCGGTAAAAGGTTTTTTGGTTTTAGTTGCTTTCACTTTTCTTAATTTTCTTTAAAGAAGTATGTTTATTTTGAATTCGATAGATAAGTCTTTGCATTATAATCAAAGGAAACATCTCTTTAATCAAGTTTTTAAATAACTAATTTTATTTTAGAATATATATATATATATTTAATTTGCAATGACCAATGTAAATCTAAGATATCGTTCTTGGTAAAAGAATTTTATCGATGACAGAAAATCAATAAGTGGTATATTTCCGTTCACAGGGCGTTGCGAGAAATCGCCAAATAAAGGAGAATTCCATCACCTTTCATATAACCCTCTTCAATGCTTCGCTTAGCGACTTGGCTCGCGTTTGGCAACATTTGAGACCGGAAAACGGGAAAGTACGCAATAAGTTAATCAATGACTGGTATAAACAAACAAATGAACTTTCGCTTGGCGACTTGGCTCACTTCTGGTTCAAATTGGCGACATTTGCTCCCGAATAACGGAAAAGTACCCAATAAGTTAATGAATAATTGAAATGGCTTACATAATCAGATATATGGTAAAAACATATTTAAGGGTACGTCTTTGGCGAAATTGGTTTGGCGCCGTGCCTGTTCAATCGGAACACCTTGCAAGCATCTTGGCAATCAACCGAGATCACAACTTGGCGAGAATCAAGGGACACCCTCAAATAAAGGCTAACCAGATATACCTTTGCTTGGCGACTTGTCTCGCGTTTGGTTCACATTGCCGTCATTTGCGCTCGGATAACAGATAAATACCCAATAAGTTAACATATTACTTGCATAAATAAACAAATATACAGGTTCTAGATATTGTTGGTAATTATAACTTTAATTACTTTTGTAAATGGAAATCATTCTTAATATGCCGGCATTTAATTCGTTAGATTATCGTTTCCTTTTGAAGTTACTTGAGATTATTGAACAACCGTCTGTATAATTTTGAGTCACGGGACAGATGATCATCTGAACTGGTTGCCTTTCGAATTTCTGCATCATATCTCGCCTTTAGAAGATGTCTGACTTAATCTATATAAATAAAAATGCATGTTTGTCTTTATGAATCTAATGCCTTTCATCCGATGGCGATGAAACTTAGTCAGCTTGTTGCTTACGACTCAGGAAGGGTGATAGGGATGGCACAATCATCTGAATTTTTAAAAAAACAATCGAATCTCAAAGGCATCTATTGACCAAGGTAAAAACTCAAATAACTCACTCAGGAGACAATAGACTCGTAGAAATGCTAAATCTAAAGTGAAAGGTTCATATTTTGAAGTTTTAATACGCCTAAACTACATGAAAGTCATTCTCAGAGCTAACAATTTTATTAAAATTAAACATTCTTATTTATTTCTTATACACTGATGGAAAAAAAATCCCAACACTAGGAAGGAGCTGGGCTAGATAAACGAAATTCGGTAGGCGTGTTTATACATCTGAAAGATGACGTCGATTCAAATTTCGAGCTACGCGCGTAAGCGTGGCGCTAGTAGCGACACTATGAACATGCAAATGAGGTTTGCTTTAAATAAGCGCTGTAATGTTCGTGATCGTTATTTACAGCTGAGATTTGACGTAGTGGGTTAATGTTAGTCAAGGATGCCTCTGAGAAGACGAAGAAGTCTTGGTCGTAGTGATAGCCGTTTGTCGGTTAGAAGGAGAACAGGTGAACGCCTGCTAGTGACCTGTCTGCGGCCTAGACACACAGGGCCTACTCCTGGAGTTATGGTTTGGGGAGCAATTTCGTATGACAGCAGGAGCACTCTCGTGGTTATCCCAAGCACCCTGACTGAAAATTTGTACGTCAGTCTAGTGATACAACCTGTTGTGCTGCCATTCATGAACAGCATTCAAGGGGGTGTTTTCCAACAGGATAACGCTCGGCCTCATACCGCTGTTGTAACCCAACATGCTCTACAGAGCATGCTCCTTGGCCTGCTAGATCACCAGATCTTTCTTCGCACGTATGGGACATCATTGGACGACAACTCCAGCTTCATCCACAACCAGCATTAACCGTCCCAGCATTGACCGCCCCAGCATTGACCGCCCAAGTGCAACAGGCATGGAACTCCATCCCACAAACTGATATCCGACATCTGTACGTCACAATGCCTGTTTGCATGCTTGCATTCAAAATTCTGGCGGTTACACCGGTTACTAATGTACCGACATTTCACATTTGAAATGGCTCTTCTCGCCAATGTCTCTACCTGTGATCTTGAAACTTTAATCAATTAAATATGTTACCTAGACAAATGTATTTCGAAAATTTCATTACTGTACAATAATTTTTTCTTGGTGTTGGGATTTTTTTCCTCATCGGTGTATATCAATTAATATATATGTCATCCTAAACCTTTCACCCAATGGCAATGAAACTGGGTCAGTTCATTGTTCACATCTACAGGATGTTTATAGCCATTATACAATGATCTGAATTTAATAAAAAAAATCGAATCTGAGCCATACCATACCAAGGATTCATCTCCAAATAGCTCATCGAGGAGACACAATAGATTCAGTAGAAATCCTAAATCCAAGTTAAGGGTGAGTATTTTTTAGCTAATGTACGTAAATATCATGCAAGTCCTTCTCAGAGGTAGCAATCTAATTACAGATGAAGCGAGAAGGTTTTAGGGAAGACCCACCCTGGGGGTTTTATATTTTAATTAAATCTTACCGTTCTTCGCTGCAACCACCAAAAATATTCGATTGAGAGGAAACTGGATCAGCTTATTGCTTACGTCTACAACATGGTTTATAGGCATTGTACAATCATCTAAAATAAAAATTAAATAATAATAATAATTTGCATCTCAAGTGCATCTATTGACCAAGGATTTCATCTCCAAATCACTAGCCGAGGATACAATAGATTCTGTAAAAAGATTAAATTCGAGTGAAAGGTTAATAATAATAATGTTTGTGTGTATATGCCTCTTATGCCTTTCCAAACCGTTCATCTGATGGCGTCTAAGGGATGGTTATAGGGAAAGTACAATGATCTAAAATTGCTTAATTCAAATCTCAATAATCAATTCTGAAACATGTATTTTAAATAATTAATGATTAATTCAAGTCTCAACCGCATTGTTTACCAAGGATTTATCTTCAAATAACTCCCCGAGGTGAAAATAGATTCAGTAGAAACCCTAAATCCAAGTTAAGGGTTAGTATTTTTTAGCTATGGTAACGAAATGTCAAGAAAATCTTTCTCAGTGGTAACAACTTTATGGAGAAGGTTTTGGCGTAATGTGTTGGCGGAATTGTGCCAATACGTAGGTTGAATTCCGCCAAGGATCGAACCTGCGATGTTCGGGTTTGAAATCCAGTATCTTATCCACTATATAAAAATGGCCACCAGTGTTTAGTGGTAGTTACTGGCTTATTAAGATGTCACCACAAGGTTTTAGGGCTGCAGTGGCCCGGTGGTAATGTCCCGACTTCTGAACCGGAGGGATTCAGGTTCGAGACTCGATTCCACCGAAAACTCGTCGTATGAGGGGATCTCTTGCACGTGAAATCTGTCAATCCAATCGTCCTCCCACTGGTGTGGAGAAGGGGGGAGCTAGTTCAGATGTCGTCCTCGTCACCTAACCGTGGTTCAAAATTGCGAGGTCCGTCCCAAAATAGCCCTCGTGCTGCTTTAAAACGGAACGTTAATATAACTGTAACTAAAACTAAAAAAAAGCGAGAAGGTTTTAGGGAAGACCCACCCTGGGGGTTTTATATTTTAATTAAATTTTAGCGTTTTTCGCAGTAACCACCAAAAATGCTTAGTAGAAATAATTTTGGACCTTCTTCGTTTCCAAAAATTACTGCTTCAACTATATTAAGGATTTCATGGTATAAAATTTGTTTTTATGATGAATGAATTTTGAAAGAAAATATTTTAATCCCATTTTTTAACAAATTTGAGAATTCTCAACGAATATGAAACAAGTCACGAGATCACAATAAATAGTTTCGTAGTCGAGTAGTAGTACTAAATTGAAAATTTTTAATTGCTACCTAAAAACTAAACATTTTTGTTAAATGTTATTTTTTGGCTCTTATGATTCAATAGGTTGCCGACCCCTGGCTCGAAAGATCGAATTCCAGAAAGTAAAGATTCTTTCTGGTACCTGTTTACTGGAGGCACAAAAGAATAAATTTCACATTAAAAAAGAATAAATAGATCTTGGATTTGGAAGCGCCTAAATCGATTTTATATGAATATTCCGACCAGCGGGCGTTATTGTGGGGGTATTGAAATGCTCCTGAAATGCGTTTTTCATTTTATTTAAGAAAAATGCTGGATGATACTTTTTGTGTATTTTGTAACGGCTTCCTCGTAGATGAGACGGATGAGAAAAGGAGGATTTTGTAATGTATGTCATGCAGTTCGGATTTCTTGCAGTTGTTGCATCACTGTTGCTTCTTCAGAGAGGCTTATATCAGAAAATGGATGCGAAGGCGGAATATTTTCAATCTTTTCCAATCCAGTTTTGATTTTTTGCTATCTTCTTTCGTTACCACTTCTCCGTCTTTCAGAGTGGACCGGTTTTCTTGGACATCATTCGGTATGAGCTCAATTCATTCATGCAACTCTTTTAATTTAGTTTTTTTTAAAAACTCCATGTATGAAGAAAAGTATGATAACTGCGGTTGCATTAAAGGTGTTAAGGGTTCGTTCTAAAATTACAAAGGAAAAAAAAATGAGATCTTCGATCAAAACTTTATGTTAACATGTGTGAATATTATTATTTTTTCAGTTATTATTTGTCTTAATTAATTTAAGTTTTTAACCAATTTAAATAGGTTTTGAAAGAATCAAGAGACTTCTCTATCAGTCTCTAACCCTCTCTTTTTCTCTCTCATTATATATATAGATATATATATATATATATAAATTAATTAACAAAATAAGACAACCGTATCAAAACAATAGGCAATAGAATATTTTGTTAATTAACTTAGATTCATTTGTATTTTAGTTGTAGCTGCATTTGCGCTCTCCAAATACAATGTTTGATTTAAAAACTTTTTTTAATTCTTAAACTTGTTTGAATCAGTAATGATTTTTAGTTTCAATTCCGGTATTGGTTTCGTTTCCGTAGTTACTTCTGTTTTTGTTTCGTTTAAATAATTCTTTGAATATAGTATTGTGGATTTGTTTCATTAATTGGTTCTTATTCATTTACCTTTCATTTTGAGAACTTTTAGCGTGTAATTCTGAATTGAGTTTTAATTTCAATTTCGACCTAGTT
>JAPMOQ010034824.1:62382-83962 GCA_026543055.1 Argiope trifasciata
ATACACTAGAAAGTCTCTAGCATATACACTAGAAAGTCTCTAGCATAAACACTAGAAAGTCTCTAGCATAAACACTAGAAAGTCTCTAGCATAAATACAAGAAATATAGATAACAAATACAATTTAACAAGAGTACACAACTTATGTAAAAAAATTTACATTGCATACTCAAAGTAAAACAGCAAATCAAGCCCGGTCAAACATATTTTATTTATGGATCGAGATGGAGATTGCTACAATAGTTTTATACACACTATTTTTTTAACTTTTACTTTAAATTGAAACAGTTGCCTAAGATCACGCGTGAAATTTCAATGCCAGTCGGCATAATCCCCATGTTTGACTTTCCTACTCCAGTTGGGGTAACGCGATGCAGATGAGAATTTTTTTTATTTACTTTATTCGGTTTTCTTATAATTTAAAACTACTTAAGAATGAATCCGAAAGAAGTAAAAGTGTAGAACAGTCTGCCCCTTGCTGCGCCAAGGATGCCAAGTCGCCAACAAAGATGGCGGACAAAATAAACAAACTGTTCCACCGAACAGTTACGGTTGCTATTTCCCGCCTATTTATTTAGAATGTTTAACTAATTATAATTTTTAGTTTAATACTGCCCGGTGCCTTCGGCATCTGTAGAAGGCACTGGGCAGTATTTTTTAACTTTAAAAAAACATCCTAGGGCTTCGCTTTCATACGGAGCGGGAATGCAGTAGCTTCGCTAGCAAATGGAACAGATGGACGATTGGATTAAGGAATAGTGCATAATATTACAAATAAGAATAAAGGATGTTATAGGAACGAATATTATGCAGAATTTTTAATATTTAATGTACTTGTTTTATTTAATCTTTTCGTAAACACTCAACACTTCATAACACTCAAAGCATTCTTTCCAAGCCTCATCAACTCAAAAAAAGAAATATTCCAATCACCCTTCATCCATTCAGAGGTTCGAAATAGTGCCTACCATCCCAACTATTAAACATTCACTCCTGTACGATTGTAGTCATAATAATATTTCGAGGCAACCAAACGTTGAAGTAGTAAAAGAATTACGAGAACTGCGAATAATTCCACGGCTGACTTCTTTTAATACGAAAACGCAGACGATTTGCGAATTCGCATAGTGATAATCAAAAATGTGAAAACGAAAATTTTTTGTAAATATTAACACTAAAAATGAAATAAATGTCATTTTAATTAATATTAATTTTATTCTAAACTTTCTTTGTATAATAAATTTTAAATTAAAATAATAAGCAAAATGTAAATCATCGGAAATCGATATTTTAAATATTAAATTTATTATAAAACAGTTGTAGTTCCAGAACAACTCAACTATTGTAAAAAGTAGTAAACAAAACAGAATTAGGGTTACTGTAAGAAAGTTCCGTTGGGTTACCATATTGGCGATAAACTCGGGGGCACACCGTGCTACACTTTAACCCCGAAAGATCAATTCATGAACAACATTTGATTTTAGATGCATCAAACACACACAAAAAAAATAGAATCGTTTGAAATAGTTGGTCGGAATCCTGATATGTCGAACATTATTTCTGTTGGGAAAAAATACCCGGAGCCTTACTCATCTTTGAAAGTATTTGGCCTCATCTTTTATAGCGCGAAAGTCAGTTTTTAATGAATAAAAAATAATATTTCCATGAAGCGGAATAGAATGTAGCCCATGCTCTATTTCTGACTCTAATCTGTCTCTGGCGTGATGGTGTAAGAAACACCCATTCTTCCAACCATCCAAATATTCTCATATATATTAGTATAGATGCATCATCAACTAATCATTTTGGGCGAAATTATCCCATAAATAAAGTCTGGTTTACAAGAACGGAAATTCTAGACTGCTTTTGCCGCAATAAAATATCGTGTTCTTCCAAATTGAATTTTCCAATAAACTTGACGAAAAATAAGCTATACGATACTATGTTCTACAGCAAGCAATACAAAAAACTAATAATCAAGCTTTGACATTTTAAATGGGTTTTCATTCATTCATCTAGTGAATGATAGCGCCATATTTATTGATTAATTTAATTTATATTTTAATAATTTAATTAATTTAGTTTATATAATAATAGTTTATTCCACAAATAATTGACTAAATTCTGCTACAAGTTCGATTTTCTAAAACGTTTAAACCTTTATTTACCGAATTAGGTTACCATAAATATTTGTGGTATTATGGTAATTGTACGCAATATTTCAATTCAAAAAGAAACAATTAAAATTCATTCTAAATCCAACGCAAAATAACCAAGTCACTTACCCATTATAAATTCATTCAGCCTGAGTTATGACCATTGGGAATGGAATGAAGGTGTGTTATCCGGTGCATGCAGCAGAATTCTCAGCTTTTGCCGGGTTAACAATCATCAAAATTCACGAATATCACAAAAATATCACCGTTTCTTGAAAATTAACTCTAACGCACACAACAATAAAGCGAAAACCGATCTATTCTTGGAATTTTTATCACTTTACAGGGACCCAGAAATTTCTTACAAAGAGTCCTCTTCTTCCAAAGATTCGAGCCAGGTGGCTGGTCAGCTAGAGCGAACGAAATATTTCCTAAAGCATGCCCATTTTTTGAAACGGGTTCAAATTTTTTTATCCAAATTCGAACTTGAAAGCATAATACTCAATATATAGCAATATTATTGATGATGTTGTCGTGTCCGTGTTTCCAATGAAAGGGGGTGCAGTGGCTTCTGAGGGTAAAGACCCCGGAACAACCAGAGGGCAGAAGTCTGACTTCCAGCTCACATGAAGGGTAGACACCCATTCACTTGCACAACCCCTTTTTAAAGGGGGGCACATTCACGCATCTCACAGATAGAACACGGAACAAGCATGCCCGAATCGGGGTTCAAACCCAGGAAGTCCAGATCACTGGGAAGACACCCTACCCTTATGCCACTACACCGGCTTTAAAAATATTTATATTTATCAAGTGGTCTTCTTTCGGGTTCAAATCTGGATGAATATTTTTGAATCCTTTCCAAAAAATGAGCAAGCTTTTGAAAATATTTTGCACTCACTAGATGACATTTAAATTTGTCGGGATAATTGCGTTTGTTAAAGATAATATTTACATTTTTTGAGTGGTCTTCATTCGGGTTCGAATCTGGATGAATGTTTTTGAATCTTTTCCAAAAAATGTGCAAGCTTTAGGAAATATTTCGCACTCGCTAGATGACATTTAAATTTAAATTTGTAGGGATAATTGCGCTTCTTAGTAATATTGATGGAAAGGATTCAAAATTATTGATCCAGATTCGATCCCGAATGAAGACCACTCTATAAATATAAATATTTTTAAAGCCGGCGGAATGGCATGATTGTAGGGTGTCTTCTCCGTGATCTGGACTTCCCGGGTTCGAACCCCGATTCAGGTATGCTTGTTCCGTGTTCTATCTGTGAGATGCGTGAATGAACCAACCTGTAAAAGGGGTTGTGCAAGTGAATGGGTGTCTAGCCTTCATTTGAGCTGGAAGTCAGGCTTCTTCCATCCGCGTGATCAGTAGTCTTTACCCTCAGAAGCTACTGCACCCTCTTTCAGTGGAAACACGGACACGACATCATAATCATCATTTTTAAATAACGCAATTATCGAAATTTAAATTTAAATGTGTGCTTTTCCAAGAAAATTAGGATAGGGTGAAATAGGGGTGCCCTATCCTTCATTTCATCAGCATTGATTGGTTGTTACTTTGCACACTTTAGCGAGGTTTTCGCTTAAGAAGAATCAGAAGCATGACCCAGAGGCATATCAATCAGTGAAGGTTCAACATAATATTGTTTGGCTCCGAATTCCATCTCATTTTTTCTGAAATACTCCAAAACGAAATGTAAAATTAGTCAAAAAAATTAGGAATGAGTCAGGGTTTTTCTCCCATAAAGGTCCTGTTAGCACAACTTACTAAAAGGAAATGATCAGATTAAATTTGAGACCGTTTCCCTATATTTGTAATTTTCGTTAAATAATAACAGCGAAACAAGATTCGATAAAGCATTTCTCTTCAATAAAAAATACTATTCAGCAGAAAATATTTTTTAAGATTTGTAACCGTTTTGTAACAGTAGCTGTTTCCTCGGCCCTCTATCGGCCGTTACCATGAACAATCAGTTCATGCCTTGGAAGCGATTGTAAAGCATGATGAAATCCCCAAGTTTATGCATATTTATTAATTGTTATTGTCCTAAATAGTTTTGTCCCCTTATAAATCATGTTCTTTCATGTATCTTTAATTAAATTGGCATGATTTATGGATTTTAATAGTCTATCCTGATAGAGTTAGACTTTTGGCGCCCTTTCGGTCACAGATGTTAATAATAAGCTCCTATTAATTAAATAATTTAATTAGTGTTGTTGTTACCTCCCCATCGACAGCAATTTAAGCTTAAATTAGTGTAACTTGTTTTTTCAGTAGCGCCCACTAGTGCCAAGAGTACGACTTAGCTACTTCATGCTTCACATTCGTTTGCACAACCCTTCTTTAATGGGGGCATATTCATACAATTCACAGATAGAACACAGCCTAACCACCAGGAATTGAGCCCGGGTGCTCAGTTCAGGGGGAAGATACATTACCCCTATGAAAGGACACTGGCTTTTAACTCCTTTTTTGATAGCATGTCCTGACCTTGACTTCACTTTAATGGAATCGGTTAAAATCAAAGTCACGAATAATAACCCCCTTTACAATTGTTTCAGGCAACAAAGATGCACCTTTTATAATAATAAAAACCTGTGGTGACATTTTAATAAGCCAGTAACTACCATTAAACATTGGTGGACATTTTTGTATAGTGGATAAGATACTGGACTTCAAACCCAAACATCGCAGGTTCGATCCTTGGCGGAATTCATCCTACGTATTGGCACAACACCTACGTCAAATACTTAAATTCTATGTAAGTCGTTCTCTTATGCAACAATATTATTAGAGTGCATGCGAGAACGTTTTAGGGAAACCAATCATATAAAATTGAAATTGTAATTAAAAATTTAATAAAATTTTAGCATATTTTGCAATAGCTTCCGAAAATATTAGAATATTCAAATTTTTGCATCATTTTAACTTTTAAAAAAATTAATTCAATTATAGCAACAAATTTATGTCCTAAATATATTTTATGTGTTTAAATAATTTTAAAACACTATATTTTAATCACTTTTTGTAACATTAAACTTGCGAATGGTAAACGAACACGAGATACAATAAATAGTTTTCTACAAGCTAGATGGTAATATTTCGTAGCTATTGTGCGTAAATGCAATGTAAATCTTTCTCTGAGGTAAGAGCTTTATTACACAGTGCGCGAGAAAGTTTTAGGAGGACGAATCTAATAGGTCTGAAATTTCAACTAGACATTTAATAAAATTCTAGCGTTTTTTGCAATAACTTCCGAAAATATAATGGTACAAATCATTTAGTTTTCAAAAAATTATCTTTTTAATCAAATTTAAAGATTTTATGGTATAAATATATTTTCTATGTTTAATCCATTTTAAAACAAGATGTTTTAATCACACATTCTGATATCAAGTTTAGTTTAGTTATATTAACGTCCCGTTTAAAGCAACACGAGGGCTATTTTGGGTCGGACCTCGTGATTTTGAACCGTGGTCAGATGACGAGGACGACACCTGAGCTGGTACTCCCTTCTCCACATCAGCGGGAGGACGTTTGGCCTGACCGATTTAACGAGCAAGAGACCCCCCCTCACACGACGGATCTTCGGTGGAATCGAGCCTCGAACCTGAAAAGCTTCGGTTCCGAAGCCGGGACCTTACCACCAGGCCACCACGGCCCCCAAATTTGGTAGCATTGGAGGACGATTTGGATTTAGTGGGACGACAACTGAACTGGCACCCCCCTCTCCACACCAGTGGGTTCTGATATCAAACTTGAGGATTCCGAACGAATATGAAACGAGTCACGTGACACAATAAATAGTTTCTTTCGTTACCATTCTGAAAAGAACGTCCATCTTTACAATTCTAAGAGAGTGCACAAATCTAACAGGTAAAAATGAAATTTTTATTTTCAGAATAGAGTAATAAAAACAGAGTAAATACTATTTATGCCTCTTCTCTATGTGTCCTTCCCTTTCGATGAATGTATGTATTTCAATGTTGTTGTCGTGTTTTTCACGGAAAGGGGGTGAAGTAGCTTCTGAGGGTAAAGACCCCTCAGCACCCAGAGGGCAGAAGTCCGACTTGTAGCTCACACACACGACACAACCCTTTTTAGGGGGTTGTCGAAATCATTCATGCACTCATTCATCCATCCGCAAGTCAGAATTGAGATCCAAATCAGAGACCAACTCATCCCTGATTCAGTACCCCCAGACGTATCGTTTTGTGATGGGAACTTGGAGGACTTTGCATATTTAACGTGCCCAACTGCCATGAGCCAACACGATGGTCTTTGGCCAAGACGAGGACAGAACCCACGACCTTTCGCTTGCGAGACTGACGCTCCACCAACCAGGCTACCACGGCCTTCTATTTTTAGAACAAAATCTCAACATATTTAATCCAACCCCAGTTATACTTTTCTTTTCATGTCTGGAATCAAGTCAAGTCAAGTGAAGGACTCTGCAGTCACGACCTATTGAACGTGCCCCCACTGCCATTATGCAACACGGCGGTCTTTGGCCGAGACGAGGATAGGACCGGCGACCTTTCGGTTGCTCTACCAACCAGGCTACAGCGGCCTTCTATTTTTAGAACAAACCCTCGACATCTTTAATCCAACCCCGGTTATACTTTTCTTCATGTCTGGAATCAAAAAAGAGTTGCATGAATTGATGTCCAGGAAAGCAGGTCCACTCTTAAAGACGAAGTAGTGGACATCAAAGAAGGGAGTAGAAACTGGATTGAAAGAGCTTGAAAAGATTTCGTCTTTGCATCCATCTTCTGATATCAGCCTTTCTGAATAAGAAACGCAACAACTGCAAGACATACATTTCAAAATCCTCCTTTTCTCGTGCGTCTCATCTACGAGGAAGCCGTTACAAAATACACAAAAAGTATCATCCAGCATTTTTCTCAAATAAAATGAAAAACGCATTTCAGGAGCATTTCAAAACCCTCAATATCGCCTGCTGTTCGGAATATTCATATAAAATCGATTCAGGCGCTTCTAAATCCGAGATCTATTTACTCTTTTTTAATGTGAAATTTATTCTTTTGTATCTCCGTGAACAGAAAACTGGAACGAATCTTTGCTTTCTGAAATTTGATCTTTTGAACCAGGGGTCGGCAAGCTATTGAAATGGAACAGCCAAAAAGTAACAATTGACAAAACTATTCAGTGTTCAGAGAGTCACTAAAAATTTTCACTATTACTACGAGACTACGAACTACTTATTATGATCTCGTGACTCGTTTCATATTCGTTCAGAATTCTCAAATTTAATGTTAGAAAATGGGATTAAAATAGTATCTTTCAAAATTCATCAACCATAAAAATATATTTATAAATCCTTAATATAGTTGAAACAGTAATTTTTGGAAATGAAGATGAGGCAAAATTATTTCTACTAAACATTTTTGGTGGTTACTGTGAAAAATGCTAAAATTTAATTAAAATGTGAAACCCCCAGGATAGGTCTCCCCCAAACTTGATCGCATAATCTAATAAAGTTGTTACTTCTGAGAATGACTTGTATGAAATTTGCATGAAATAGCTCCAAAATATGAACCTTTCACTTGGATTAAGCATTTCTACAGAATCTATTATCTCCTTGGCTAGTTAATTGGAGATGAAATCCTTGGTCAATAGATGCATTGAGGTTCAAATTTTTATTATTATTTCATTTTTATTTTAGACTAGACGCCTTTGGCGACCAGCTGGTTCGCCAAGAGTAGTGTGGTCTAAAATGTTCAATTAAATACTTATGTGCCTTGCTCTCTTTATAATTTCTCTGACAGATATACTTAAACTTCGAAAGTCACGTAACACTGATTTACTAAATTAATGATATAGATGTTGCAAACGATCATAGAAACCTTTGTCTTGTATTTCTTTTTTAGAAAACATAACATTTAATATTTATTTAATTTCATCCATCACGTAGTGAATGTTGCATTTTTTTCCGATTAAATTTGCAGTCATAGTTAATTTATTTTTTAATTTGCGCTTCTGTCAGTATGATTTCAACAGAGCTAATAAAAGCTATTTTTTCCCTTTGCTCGTTCATTATTTATTTTAGAAAATGTCACATATTATATTTCTCTTATTTTATCCAGTCACGTGCTAAAAGTTGCATTTCTTTAGATTTAATTTGCAATGATAGTTGTTTTTTTTAGTTTGAACTTCCGTCAATAGGATGGCAACACGCTAATAAAACCTAATTTTTCCCGCTTGACGTGCTCGTGCAGATTAAATTTTATTTTGTCCGAAATATATTAAAATATTTTTAAAAATTCATTAAAAATAGAAGCTTGAGTTATACATTAAAACACTGATACCATTAGGAAGCTGATTTTTTAATCTTTAAATGGATGTAAAAATCATGTTTGTGCAATAATATTTTCGTAAGTTATAGCGGAAAATCGTTGAAATTTCGCTTAAATTTTAATGAATTCAAATTCTAATTAAAAATTCGAAAAAAGAGCTCAGAGGTGCCCATTCCCAACCTCCAAGGTATACATGTACCAAATTGGGTAGCTGTAGGTCCAACGGTCTGGTCTGTAGACCGCCAACACACACATACACACACACACACACTGAGCTTTATTACAAGTATAGATGATTATACAATGCCTATAAACCATCCCGTAGACGTAAGAAATAAGCTGATCCAGTTTCCTCTCAATCGAATATTTTTGGTGGTTGCAGCGAAGAACGGTAAAATTTAATTGAAATTTAAAACCTCCAGGATTGGTCTACCCTAAACTTTCTCGCATCATCTGTAATGTTTATTACCTCTGAGAATGTCTTATATGACAGTTGCGTACCATGGCTACACAATATTAGCCTTTCACTTGGATTTAGCATTTCTGATGAATCTATTGTGTCCCCTCGGCGAGTTATTTGGAGATGAATCTTTGGTAAATAGATGCGGTTCAGATTCGGGTTTTTTTAGAAATTTTAGATAATTGTACTATCCCTATAACCATCCCGTAGATGTAAGCAATAAGCTGACCAAGTTTTATTGCCATCGGATTAACGGCTTAGGAAGACATACAGACAAACATGCATTTTTATTTATATCGATTAAGTCAGACTTCTAAATGCGAGATATGACTCAAAAATTGCCAAGGCAACCAGTTCAGATGATCATCTGTCCCGTGACTTAAAATTATACAGACGGTTGTTCCATAATCTCTAGTAACTTCAAAAGGAGCAGATTACCTAACGAATCAAATGTCGGTATCTTAAAAATGATTTCCCAAAACAAAATTAAATTAAAGTGATAATTAGTGGCAATAACTAGAACCAGTATATCTGCAAGAGGCCTTGGTCGCCTGGTTGGTGGAGCGTCCGTCTCATAACCTAAAGGCAGCGAGTTCTGTCCTCGTCTCGTTCAAAGACCACAGTGTTGGCTCATGGCAGTGGGTTCAATAGGTCCTACAGGTTTCCATCACAAATGATACCTCTGAGGGTGTTGAGTCGGTCTCTGATTGGGATCTCAATTCTGACTTGCGGATGGATTTATGAGTTCTACCAGCCCCTAGAAAGGGTTGTGCCAAGCCAAGTCATCCTTTCACCTGAATGGTGCTCGTTCGCATCGAGAGGAGCACACTTCTGCCTTCATTCGAAAGAGATCCGCTCATTCGGACTTGGTATGACCAAGTGGCATGAGACCCACCAACATCAATTTATCTGTTTCTGTAAGCTATTTTAAGTAATTGTTTAACTTATAGGGTGCTTATCCTGTATCTGGCCGCAAATGTCGCCAATGTGAACCAAACTCGAGCCAAGTCACCAAGCGAAGCATTGAAGGCAGTTGTACTGTCGTTCCATCTCGTGAAAAACCCTGAACTTAGTTGCCGTAAGCAGACGAGTTTGAGGAGGGAAGTGGGCATTAAAGCAGACCATAACATTCGGCTCACTGAGTGCGCTTCATTAGGCGAGACATTAATTTCGCTTATGTTTATACAGATGTATTCATACAACAGTTAAATGAAATTAAATTGTGGATAAACTTAGAAACTTCTTGTTATTTAAACTCTAGAATGATGTCTTGCATAAGAACGCATTCAAAGATATTTCTTTAACTGCTTTTGTATTGGTTTTTTTAAGACCTCATGCTACCGACAATGAAGTAAAAACCATTGGTTAACAACAAAATATTTTGATATTTTCTCGAAGATTCATGCGTCTTTAAAAGCAGAAATCTTACGTCCTAAAACTAAATCTCCCCCCTCCGTTTTACACTAGAATTTATGAGTTTTGAATTAAGTGAAAACGATAGTTTCGAATAATAAACTTAGAATCAGAAAAAAAAGTTCATTTGAACTGTTCAATTTATAATAAATATGTTACTGTTTGTACTAAATAAAAAGAAGAAAAAACGAAGTTCAACAAAAAAAATTAAAATATAAATAAATGAATAACTAGGCAACATTAAAGATATTTTTTTCCTTTCGTATTTTTTAAGAACAATGTATTTATCGGAATCTTTGGAATAACTCATACACCACGAAATGGGTTACCCAGTCCTCCGTAGCACTTCTTACAGATTTATTACATGTAACGTAATGTCCACAAATGATTGAAGAATAAATATTTGCAAAGAGTTTTAATAAATTAAAACATTACTCAAAATGATTCAGCTGACATCGATTATCAACTGAACATATCAGCAAAATTATTTTACTCAAAACTCCTGATAGCATTCAATTGATCCATCAAATGAACAAAGCGAAATGAGACTTCTAACCGACAATTCTTCTAATCATAAGGAAACTTCAAACCGTTTCTTTTGACGCCAAAAGAAATGCAGCCCTATCCTTCGCCAAGTGAAGTTTGCTTTGTTTATTTATGCCATTTCAAGTCACTAATTAACTTATTGCATACTTTTCTGTTACCCATGGCCAAAAGGCGCCAATATGAAACAAAAGCAAGCCAAGTCGCTACGCGAAGCATTGAAGAAGGTTGTATGACATTTGGTGGAATTCTCCATTATTTGACGATTTCTCGTTTCGCCCTGTGAACGGAAAAATACCACTTATTGATTTTCGGTAATCACTAAAATTCTTTTACCAAGAACGATGTCTTATATGTACATTGGTCATTGCAAATTAAAAATCTAAAAATAAACTAAAATAAAATTAGTTATTTAAAAACTTGAATAAAGAGATAGTTCCTTTGATTATAATGCAAAAACTTGTTTATCGAAATCAAAATAAACATACTGATTTAAAGAAAATTAAGAATAGTGAAACTCAGCAAAACCAAAAAAACTTGTACCGACTTCTTCAACACCAACATTCGTGTTGAATCTGCGAGAGTTGAAATCTCTTTTGGGCTCATTTTATTAAAAGTCGCCAACGTTAAGAAGGTAAACTTTCATTTCAACTTCAGCCAACTCGCGAAATATGACAGGAACATGACAGAAACCCGAAATTTCATTTCCGCTTGCTGTTCAATCGAATAACACGAATGTTCTCCTTCGTATATTTCTACGAATTTTTCACCTTTTTTCGGAGGTACGCCTCAAGGGAGATATTAAATAGTTTCCAGCCTGTCAAGTATTTTTCGGGCACATACAGGACATATCCGGGACACATTTTTCTAGCAGGAAAAGATGTCATTTAAAAAAAAAACTTTTTTTTAAAACTATAGGTGCAGTCTTTTAGAGACACGTGATCAGGGGAACATGTGAAAATGGAATAAGATTGAAATCTATTCGAAGCGTTTTTCGATACCTTCAATATTTGAAAAGAGGGGTAAAGAGAATATTTTTTTTCAGAAGTAACTGGAGGTGAAAAATATTTTAAAGTAGAATTAATATTTTAAAATCAATTGATGCTTAACTTGATCTGAATATCTTAGAATCAAAAAATTGACGAATCTGTGTGTGCTTAGTGGACAAAAGCGTTAGCTTAATTGGTTACAAAGCATTGGTTTAATGATTAAAAATACAATTTTTTTTTTTTTTTTTGCATTTTTTATGAACACATAGAGTATTAAAATATCATTTCTTGAACCTATTAATCAGTTTCATTGTCTAAATAAGTTTACATTTTCAATGCGGAATATTATTTATCACAAAGTTTCGCTTAAGCGAAATTCGAATCACTTCAGCTCTTTTATACTTAATTTTATGTTAATAATCTTAACAATTTGTCTTCTTTGTAAAGGAATTCGATCTAAATGGAATATCATATGCAAATATTAGATTATTTAAAAAAATTTCATGGTGTAGTATTTATTTTTGTGCAATAATATTTACGAGAACTATATTAGATAAATGCCAAAATTTAGTTTAATTAATTTTAAAAAATTCTGACTAAAAATTTTCAGAAAAAAAAGCATTGCAAAGAAACAAATTTCCCACTTTCAAAATACACATGCTCCAAATTTGTAATTCTGTATCAAGCAATGTAACTATAGGCCATTAACACTCACTTACACACACAAGTTCTCTATAATTAGTAGATATTGGCATATTTTGCTTAGGTGCACATAAACTGATATCAGGCACTCCCCCTTCATTTGCGAAATTTTACCAGGCTCTTGATAGGGATATTCAAACTCTAAACACTGTGTGCTAAGCCCTCCTGTAAGAGAATGTAGCACCTTCTTTCTGAAATGCAGTCCTTTTATTGGAAGAATCTCAGACGGCTGGATCGGATGACAATCCTTCGATTCCCTTCTCGTTGAGCCGAGAGGAAGTGTTGAGTGAGAAGGACGATTTCTCATCCAAAATGTCTCCCACGTGATTCATCTATTATCAACGGAATCTGGTGATTGTGTCATCAACAAAATTTGAAGATCGTATCACCAGTCAGGAGATTGTGCCACCAGTCTAAAGATCGTGTCAGCAACAAAATATGGAGATTTATCATAAACGGAATCTGGAGATTGCGTCATCAACGGAATCAGGAGATTGTGCCATCAACGGAATATGGAGATAGTGCCATCAACGGAATATAGAGATTGTACCATCAATGGAATCTGGAGATTGCGCCATCAACGGAATCTGGAGATTGTGTCATCAATGAAATCTGAAGATCGTATCACCAGTCAGGAGATTGTGCCATCAGTCTGGAGATCGTGTCAGCAACAAAATCTGGAGATTGTATCATAGACGGAATCTAGAGATCGCGTCATCAACGGAATCAGGAGATTGTGCCATCAACGGAATCTGGAGATTGTGTCATCAATGAAATCTGAAGATCGTATCACCAGTCAGGAGACTGTGCCATCAGTTTGGAGATCGTGTCACCAGTCTAGAGATTGCGCCATCACCGGAATTTGGAGATTGTGTCATCAGTCTGGAGATTGTATCATTAACGGAATCTAGAGATTGTTATCAACGGAATCTAGAGATTGTTATCAATGGAATCTGGAGATTGGGCATCAGTCTGGAGATCGTGTCACCAGTCTAGAGATTGTGCCATCAACGGAATCTGGAGATTGTGTCATCAGTCTGGAGATTGTATCATTAACGGAATCTAGAGATTGTTATCAACGGAATCTGGAGATTGGGCATCAGTCAGAAGATCGTGTCACCAGTCTAGAGATTGCGCCATCAACGGAATCTGGAGATTGTGTCATCAGGCTGGAGATTGTATCATTAACGGAATCTGGAGATTGTGTCACCACCGGAATCTGGAGATTGTGTCATCACTCTGGAGATAGTGCCATCATCCTGGAGATTGTGCCATCCGTCTTGAGATTATGTCGTCAGTGTGGAAATTGTGTCATCAGAGCAATAGCCTTTCTCTGCTGAAATAGCATCCATTCGAATGACCTCTAAAACCACGCTTTTTTTAATGAGGAAAACATTCAAATTTTCATAATTCGATCCATTTCAGTCACAAAAGAATGGAATTAATTTTATTCAAAATATAAATTTATCAAAAGTTTTGCAATAAATTTGAAGCACAAGACAGATTATCTGTATTCAAATTTAAAATTCATGATTCACCAGAGCATTTAGTGACTCAAACTACAAAACATTTCTCTTTACTTAATTTAGAGTATGTCTTCTATTAGGTATAAAATTTTACAAACTGTTTCAAAATTTTGTGTTGGGGCTCGATTAATGGGGATATCCTGTTTGCATAAACCATTAAATATTAAAGAATTGGTAAAATTTATATTTTAAAATATTATAGAAATCATTCATTTGCACTTATATTTTTAAAAACATCATTGTTCGTACTTTATTTCTTTTATTAAAGACATTTGCTGAAAATTTATTTTTCTATTCACAGTTTGCGTTAAGAGGTAACTTAATGTTTTATTCTGAAGTTATGTCTGTCTGATGGCAACAGGTTGTTAAATGAAAAAAAATTCCATGCTCGTGCAGATAAAATTTTATTATTCTCTGCGGAATAAATTGCAGCAAAATATGGTAGAAATATTCTTTACAATAAATAGAAACGTAATATATAGCTTAAAACTATAGTATCATTCAAAAAAACCAATTTTTAAACTTTAAAATATATAAACATCTTTAAATAGTTTCTTTCATCACCATTCTTAAAGAACACCAAGCTTTGCAATTATAAAAGAATTCCAAAATCAAATACATAAAAACGAATATTTTTTGTTCGTATTTTATATACTGTCATAAACTTCATTCTATTCCGATTATTGAGACTGAGATTAAAGATTATTGAGACTGAGATTAAAGATGATTGAGACTGAGATAATCGATTATTGAGACTGAGATAAACGATTATTGAGACTGAGATTAACGATTATTGAGACTGAGATTAACGATTATTGTGAAACTTGGTCTTCTATGTTCCGTTTCATATATCGAGGAGCATTTTTTTTTCTTCACTAGAGTGTTTCATTCGGAAGGAAGTAAGACCTGTTACCTGTCTCACTTTTTTTTAAAAAAAAGCGGCAAAAAATAAGATTCAAAAACTTCTTCCAAAACTCCATTCCATACTTCGTATTGCAGACAATCAAATATTACTGTATGATTGAAATTTGATAAAGAAAAAAATTGAATCCTTCGAGTAAAGAACAATAAAAAAATGGGAAAAATAATTAAACTGATTCATCCAAAACATCATTTGAACGCGTGTAGATATCTAGAAATCAGCATCTCATTCTAATAAAACTAAAAATTGCTACTAAAGAGCACTTAGGATTTAAAAATTCTTCTTAATTAAGGAAAAAAAACGACTTTCTAATACTTAATTTACTATATAGTGTGAGATATTAAAAATTTATTGTCTTTTTTTTCACTAATGGGACTTAATTAAGAATTAAAACTCTTAAAAATGTGCATCAATGATTATTGGGATGAAAAAACGAAACATCTTCGCATAATGACCTGCATAACGACACTTTTTTCTGTTTAAACATCGCAATGAAAGGAAATAAAGTTAGTTCACATCTTAAGTGAAAAATGAAGCCAAATTTTATCAAACAACAGTTGATTAACCACAGCAAACTCGTCTCTCTCATCAACATTACTTTCATTTTTTTATCGCGTGGTCTCTTTTTTTTAAAACCAATCTTTCCCTTTAATGCCATATTAACACATTTTTAAGTAAAGGAACAGCTTAAGATAAATTCTGCTTCTAATATTTCGAAGTTTAATCTAGCCACAAAAAATATTCACATTGAAATTTATCATTTTACTTGGTTCATATGGTTATTTATTTAAGGAAAGAAGATTTACAGACTGGTACACAAATTATTTTTTCTCGTAATAGACAACAAAAAAGGAATAACGAATTGAAACCAATTTTGATCAACATAAAAACCATTTTACTGAAACAAGATTTAAACTATTTAAGTTGTTTCTCACGGCCACAGATATGAAAGTATGTTGTAAAATAATATTTCTAAATTTAAGATATCCGACTATGTTGAAAATCACAGGTTATCGAACACATTGGCGATTTTAAAAAATTATTATTACTTGTAATTCAGAATTTCCTCTTTCCAAGACAGGTTTATCTTTTCTGGAAAAAGGAAGGCTTGACATCCAGGGTCACATGTGTGTCACAAAATGTGTCTTTGTCTTCTATTTTCTCAAAACTTTAATGTTCATAAACATTTACCTCCATTAACATGATATCTCAAAAACTAATTTAGGTCTTAACATAAAATTTCAAGTGTGTGTTTTAAATATTACGGGCAATGAAATGAATCAATTTTTTTGTTGGGGAAATACTTTTTCATGTATAGGTGTTTGTAGAAAAATTAAGTTGCGAATGGATGGAAAAAATGCACATATACGCATATTGTCACGTATAAATGCAGACTAATTTGAAATAAAGGATTTTTATTAACAGCAGCTTGCTCGGGTTGAAGACAATCTTTGATAGATATGTTACAGTAGTTTATATAGCAAATAACCGGAAGTACTGTCCCGGAAAACACGTCATACAAAGATCAAGATTGTTCTGTAAACTTCCGGAATAAATTGTAATGATTAATAGAAATAAAGTCAATCCGTTGGGATTCGAACCAGAGTCGCAGGCGACTCACAGTTTCCAAGCCAGCCGCTCGGCCACAGAGCTTCGGGTGAAGTCGCGTCATATCCTCTCTCTAAAAGAACAGCGACCCACTTCCTTGAAGTAACCTGGTCCTCGAGCGTGTCATGGGGTCTGCGTACACTGGGATTTTACTGGACGGGCATGAATCCTTGTTCTGTGATCCACCCTCTGAGTTGGAACAACTTTCACCTTCGCCTATATCGTGAGATTGAGTTGTGTCAGATGTAAATTGGTCTTCGGGGTCGTAATATGGTTTCATCCGAAGAACATGTACGGTGTATATCGCCTTTCGCCGTCTCGAATTTGGTTCGAAGTCTTGCACCTCATAGGTGACATCAGAGAGTCGTGGGACTTGGTTTGGGCCAAAGTTCCTTTTCAGTAATTTCTCGGATAACCCCACCTTCCTCACCGGTGTAAATACCCAGACAAGAGCTCCTGGCTTGTAGTACGTCATTCTGTGCTTGGAGTCGTAACACCTACGGTCTTCTTCCTGTGCCTCAAGTGTCCGCAACCTCGCCAGTTGCCTTCATTCTTCTGCCTTTTACTCGCAATTTCTTTGCAATTTGAAATTTTTCTTCGATTTTGGTTCATTTCACTCATTTTTATATTCTATAACCTGTGTGCAAAGAATAGGATTGCTGCATGACCATTTTGTGTAGAGTGTTGACCCTTTCGATTAAATTTCATTAAAATTTACGACACATTTTCCCACTTCTCAAAATATATTGCATTTTCAAATAATTGTTTTGTATTTATAGTTTTTACAATTGAAAATGCATCTAAAAATCATAAATATATTTTAAAAATCCAATTTTTCAAAAAAGTTTCTTCATATGTAGTTGGATACATTCTTATTTTAAAGAATCATTTTAGTAATTATTTTTATGCAAAGAATTTTGTTTCCGTTTTGGTCTTTTTCAAAAAAATTTTGCAAAACATTTCAAATATTATTTTGTTTATTTCATTTTATTGAAGCTTCTTAATTTAATAAATGTTTTATTAACAATCGTACAAAACTCATAAAAAAAAGTTTCAATTCTTTCATGTCTCTGCCAGTTGCGACGCTCTGTTTTCGAACTTTCGCATTCGAGAAGCTTCTCATTTCAACAACCATCCATTAAATTTGATGTCTCAAAGCATCTGGTTCGTTTTCATCATCATCATTTTGTGTCATATGGATGAAGGTCACGTGATGTTTCGCTTAAATGTGATGTTGATGAAACCTGGCATATGGTCCTTGTCGATTATCGATTATTGATACCATTCTTTAAAGATCTTTGGCGATGGTGTTGTCTGTTACTGGATTATGAGGATATCATTGCAATACTCACCCACCAGTGAGTCCTCGGAGAGATGAACAATTTTCATTGCTCCAAGCTTCGTAACCTAAAAACGATACATTTAAAAGTATGAGCATATATACATAAAATATGCAGCATTAATAAAATTTAGTAACAAAAACACAAAACTAACTTAACAACAGTTGATTTACATTATGTACCCCCCCCCAAGAAACAGCCAATCCTGTCCGGTCCAATCCATTTTATTTATGGATCGAGATGGAGACAGCTACAACAGTATGATATACATCGAATTTTAAACAGTTAATCTGAATAAAAACACAATTGTTGACAATCACGCTCGAATTTTCAACGCCCGTTGGGATAACGCACCTGTCTGACTTTTCTACGCCAGTTGGGGTTGACGCAATGCAGATTGCACATTTTTTTTTATTTATTCTGTATTCTTTTCATGTAAAAGTACTTCAGAATGAATCTGAAAGATCGATTCATTAACAGCATTTGATTTTAAATGCATAAAACACAAAGAAAAATGGGCCACGGTATCCTGGTTGGTAGAGCGTCAGTCTCGTAACCGAAAGGTCGCGTGTTCTGTCCTCGTCTGGCCGAAGACCGCCGTGTTGGCTCATGGCAGTGGGGGCACGTTCAATAGGTCGAGACTGCAAAGTCTTCCAAGTTCCCATCACAAAACGATACCTCTGGGGGTACTGAATCAGGGATGAGTCAGTCTCTGATTTGGATCTAAATTCCAACTTGCTGATGGATGAATGAGTGCATGAATGAATTCGACCACCCCCTAAAAAGGGTTGTGTGTGTGAGCTAGAAGTCAGACTTCTGCCCTGTGGGTGCTCAGAGATCTTCAACCTCAGGAGCTACTGCACCCCCTTTTCGTGAAAAACATGGACACGACAACAAAAAATAAATAGAATCATTTGAAATCGAATTGAAATAATGAACAAAATCATGCTAAGCCTAATTTCATTTCTGTTGTGGAAAATATTTCGGAGTATTACTCCTCTTTGGTGGGATTTGGTCT
This sequence comes from Argiope trifasciata, assembly GCA_026543055.1. NCBI lineage: Eukaryota > Metazoa > Arthropoda > Arachnida > Araneae > Araneidae > Argiope > Argiope trifasciata. Next base: position 81,392 of record JAPMOQ010034824.1, read on the forward strand.
CAGCTTTTTAGTGCGAAAGTTAGTTTTTAATCAATAAAAAAATTAGCCCTTCAATGAACCGGAATAAAAAGTAGTTTATGCTCTATCTCCTGATTCTAATATATCTCTGTGCAAAATTTCATCCAGTTTGGTTCATCCTCTCTGACGTGATTGAGTTACAAACATCCATCCATCCAAACTTTCACATTTATGACATTAGCATAGATGAATCCACCCAGCCGATGTAATAAACCGGTAATTGGTGTAATAAATCCGCAATCGGTGTAACAAATCTGTGTAATAAATCAGTAATCACTGTAATAAATCCGTATTTTCTGTAACAATCATCGCTCCAATTTTTCACATATATTTTCAGAAATGGGAAAATGTACAGTAAATTTTAGTAAAATTTAACAGAAACCCTCACTTTTGCTCCTCTTTGGCCCCGCCAATTTGGCGCGAAACTTCGTTTTTAATGCATCAAAAACTAAACCACTCCATGAACCGGAATAAAACGAAGCCTCTGTTCTCTTGCTGGCTCTAATGTATCTCTGTGCCAAATGTCCACCCATTCCGTTTAGCCATTCTGACGTGATGGAGTCACAAACATCCATCCATCCAAACTTTCACATTTGTAATATAAGTACAGATTGAATACAACAACAAAAAGCATCTTCCGCTGGAAATGATGTTGTTATCGTGTTTTTCACGGAAAGGGGGTGCAGTAGCTTCTGAGGGTGAAGACCCCTGCACACTCAGAGGGCAGAAGTCCGACTTCTAGCTCACACACACGACACTTTTGAGGGGGTGGTCGAATTCATTCATTCATACACTCATTCCTCCGTCCTCAAGTCGGAATTTAGATCCATATCAGAGACCGACTCATCCCTGATTCAGTACCCCCAGAGGCATCGTTTTGTGAAGAGAACTTGGAGGGCTTTGCAGTTAACGTGCCCCAACTGCCATTATCCAACACGGCGGTCTTTGGCTAAGACGAGGACCGAACCCGCGACCTTTCGGTGAGGAGACTGACGTTCTACCAACCAGGCTACCGCGGCCTTGCTAGAAATGATGAAGAGGAAATAAAACAGGATTCAAAAGATGAAGAAATCTGGAGATGAGTGGACTTGAGACACAACGCAATCCTCCCGGTGTTAAGAGATTAACTTCTTCTTGATTCTATAATGTGTCTGAAAAATGTGCTGATCATATCATCGAAGATTTTGGGAGTGGGGGGTGTCCAAAAATGAAGACAAATGGTCTCAGTCTACAGGGGGGATGCAGCATTGATTGCCCTTTTTTCTCGTTGTTGACAACCTGCAGGCGTCCCTGGAAATGTGCATTCCAGAAGGGGCATCATTTTTTCCGATTGCCATGTTTGTTTGTTTGAACGTGAAATATTTAATGTGTCCGATCACGTTAGAAACACTGGTTATCGAACACACTAGCGAATTTATTTAAAACTGTCATTTCTTGTCATTCTGACTTTCCCCTTTCCAAAACTGTTTATCTTTTCTAGAAAAAGGAACACCTGGCCTATGATTCATGTTCACGTACTTTTAGGCAAAAATATGTCTTTAACTTAAATTTTCTTATAAATTTAATTTTCATAAAAATTTTAAACCTTTGAGGTGACATTTCAAAAACTAACAGAGGTATGCACATAAAAATTTCAGAGTGTGTTTTGAATAATGTATGCATTGAAATGAACCAAAAGTTTGATTGTGGGCGAAATACTTTTTCACTTATAAGTGTTTTTAGTAAAATAAAGTTGTGAATTTATGGTAAAAATGCATCTCTACGCATGTTTTTACCCATCACTTCTTTGCATCTCAAAATGTTTCTTAGATTTTGATTCATTTCATCCATCAATATATTCTATAACTTGCCTATAAATAAAAATAAGATGGCTATATTATCATTTTGCGTAGAGTGTGAACCGTTTTAGTTTAAATTTCATTAAAATTTATTATAAATTTTCCTGTTTCTGAAAAATACTATATTTTCAAATATTTATTTTGTATTTATAGTATTTTGTATTGTAATTGAGAACACATCTGAAAACCCTAGCTTTAAAAAAATCCAATTTTTCAAAATGTTTCCTTCGAACGTAGTAGAAATTAATATTATGAAATAGTGGATTTTTAAAAAAGTATTTAAAACTAGGGTTTTTAGATGTATTGTCAATTACAATACAAAATACTATAAATACAACTAAATGATTTGAAAATATTATATATTTTGAGGAATGTGTAGTGAATGCTAATGAAATGTAACCAAAACGCTTAACACTCTACATACAATCGTAAGGCAACAATCCTGTTTTTCTTTGAACGCAAGTTAAAGAATGATGATGATACTCTTAAAATCCAAAACCAAAATCTAAGAAAACCAAAAAATGAACCAAAATCTAGGAAAAATATCGTGAGGCAAAGAAATGATGCGTGAAAATATAAGTATTTATGCATTTTCCCCCCTTAATTCATATTACACACACACACACACACATATATATATATATACATACATACATACATACATATACATACATACATACATATATATATATATATATATATATATATATGTATG